>VXBX01008117.1:0-33454 GCA_013400415.1 Scytalopus superciliaris
CACACAGGATCAGTCTTGAAATACAATAGGCAATGCAGAAAGAGCCGTGCCTCGCCAACACCGCCCGAGGAGACTCCGCTGTGCCTTTTGTGACCGGACTTGCCTGTCCCACATCAGCCTTTTTAGCCACCAGCGCTTGTAGCAGCGTGGGGAGAGCCCTTCCCAAATCTTTGTTTGCTAAGCCCAGCCATGACTTAAATGAGTTGATTAACAACAGTAAATCAATTTAAATTCAACATTCAATATAATTGCTTTTGAAAATGTATACAGAATAAAAGAAAAAAGACCAAAATAAGAGAAAAGCTGAATTCATCTTGAAAGGTGATTTCAGGCATAGAAGCTACACACAAAAGCAGTTTGAAATACAAAACACCATGTTCTTAGTCAGCACTTAATAGCCAAGATGCACACACTCCCTGAGTGCTTACACTGCTCATAAAAACCTGGCAAGGACATTTATCAGTAAGCATGCAGGTAACAGTTTGATCTACAAAGTAGCACAGCCGTTTGGCAGAACTGAAAATAGTATTCTAACATTAACCCATCTGAAGCTCTTATCACGAAAGTTAAAAGCAAAACTATAACCCAAATGATGGGCTGCCACTGACATCACTACATTAAAATCCTGTAATCACCTTTTACTAGAACTGAAAGGAAAATGAAGTCCTCATTACTAATGATAACAGTCTACTTGGTAGTTTTTATGAAGTGAAATCTTTGTAACCCACTCATGCCCCCACAGTTATGTGTTCTTAAGTGAGAACACGTCTAACTAATACTATTAGGGACTGTGAGTTCTCAAATTTGCCTTAGTTTGACAGCAGTTCCTTTACAACTTTATGTCTACTAGCAATGCAAATGCAATTGGGAAAAGAGGCACATCTTCTTATGAGTTGTTAACTTATTTAAAATAATAGGAATGATTCTGTCTTTCACATTAAGAAATTTAAATGCAACATACTGGTTTTGCATCTGAGGAAGACAACCTCCAAAGGGTTCCGGACATTTTCCACACATCTGGGATTCAGTAAAATGCCAAGATTGCCAGAGCCAACATCTGGGGTGATACATAGTGCAAATACAGAGCTTCTGGATCCAGCCAAGCAGAGAACTGAACTTCACACTTACGTTTCTCATCATCAGCATGTACTAGAGATGCTGCTCTTGACAAGACATCCAGTGGAGTCTCCATTCCTCTCTGGATCCTGGAAAATTCAGAACCAGAGTTACAGACAGTCCTTAAGACAACATACCAGGTACTGCATAACCTGTTCAGAGCATACACACATTAGTTTTTACAGAAGGAATAAACAAGAGCATGACAGCAAAAAGAATCAAAAGTCCAAGTTTCTGCTGTTCTTTTTCATGTTATACCAGCACAGGACTTGTTAAAACTAAGTCATTGCTTAGTTTTGAAAACAAGGAAACACTGGAATTAAGCTTTCCCATCAACTGCTCACCAAACAAGTCAGAAGACCAAATTCTCAAGTACTGAAGATGATGACTGTTGCAACAGGGCTATTTACTACATGTTGTGAGTTTTTATCCCACATGCTGGCATTCCATCCCAATAAAGAGCTACTTGAGACAATATCCAAAGATGCAACCCATCTGCAGTGAAGGTGACAGCTGGCCTGACTACCTGAGCATGAGGAGATTGCTTTAGATCCACAGGAGTCAATAAACTTGACCTCCATACTCTCTCCTACATCCAAAGTAGAATCATTCAAAATTTAAAACCCATTACGACTTTCTTTTACTAATGGACATATAGTTGAACTCTGGGTATGTATATATACAACACAGACAAAGAACTGTAACTTATGTAATTACACACCTCAGTAGCTGCTTTTCCCTGGATTTAGTCCCTTAAAACAAATAATTCCCACACACAAAAATTTATCCTACCACATTAAAAATGTACATTTCAGCTCTATATCAAGCAACAGACTGTCCCACAAAACCAATGATTGTATTGCAGTTTACATAAGCTTCTCAAAGCTTCACATAGATGGCTTCAAGAAAAGGCAATTCCAGTATGATATTCCAAAAATATGAAAGAGAAATTAAGGAAGAGAATAACATGCTGTCAAGATGCCTTTTTTGAAAGGCCAGCAACTTATATGTGTTTTCAAATAAGAAGGCAATAGCACAGACAGAACTTTAGGGAAAAAAATGTAGAAAGAGAAAAAAAACCTCACAACAGCTTACAGTCTTGTTGGGGCTTTTCCACCAAAAACTTTGCACATCTTCTGTCATAAAAACAGTTTACTGTAACTTACTTTACAGTACAATCATAAAAAAAAAAAAGATAGTGGAAAAAACACATGTGTAATGTACACGGACTTACCCACAAGCATATGTTTGGGAAGCAATTTCCTTGACTTTGCACTAAAACAATAAACTTCACTATCCTCCCCCCCTCTTCCTAAATAATGTCAAAGACTTTAAAACTAATCAAAGGTTTTAAAGCGTAAGAGAAAGGATATTGAAGTATTTTTAAGTTTAAAAAATATATTTTTAAGTTTTAATAATTAAATCTAGTAATATTTCCACAGAACTATACAAGAGACAAACTTGAAATAACAAAGTATAGCACTTGAGCACTGAAACACACTCCCTTCCCACCAGAAACAGCTTTTGCTCAAGAACAGTACTTTAACTAAGCTTATAAAGTCAATTAACTCTTTCATTTAAAGACAGTACCTGTGGGCAAGAGGTTTTAGAAAACAAGATCTGAGCTTGTTTTATTATTAAATCTCTTCACATCTTGTTTGGCCACATTCTTCTCCAAACCAAAGCAAAGATTTGGCAGAGTGGGTTTGCTGCAGAAGCCTTCAGCATCATTCCACTTTGATCTCTTAGATCTTGATGCTTAGTTTCTTTTCTGCTTTTTGTTTTCTTGGACTTTAAAATAACACTTTATTTCTCCACAGACTGTTGATTACTAACCCTCTTACAAAAATTCCTCTAGCAGAGTGAAAATTCAGCTGGAAAAATGACTAAAATGTGTCTGATCAGGTGATGCAGCTACACCAAACTGAAGGCTAACTTGTGATTTACTGCTAACTTTGTCCTAAATTTCAAAGACAGTAATACAAATCTTTTTAGTCAACTCTCTAGGAAAAGAAAAACAAGAAACAAGCACCTCCTTGTAAAGAACACTGCAAAGGACAGTAAAATGTCTTTTACTGAAAACAAATTGCCTTTAAGTTTTTCAGTAAATTTCAAATAATAGGAGTAGCGGGTGCCCAATCCCTTTCTGGAACATGTTCCTAGTAAGAGAATGAGTTGGTGACAGAAACCCACATTGAGAGAAGGAAACAGGAACCAAGTCTTAATTCTATTCAGGAAATTAGACACTTTAAAAACATCACTAAAAGTGGCCTCAGTATAGTTTTGCAGCTTTGTATATAATTGAAGTCCATATCATGGGAGAGCTGCTGAGATGTTCCTCTACAACTAAGGCCTTGTGCAGAAAGGTGAGTTCATCCAAGAGCTACTTTGAAGGGAGAGCTACAAATCCCATGGTGCAATACCACACAGTCTGTGATTTTTTTAAACACACTGAACACATTTACAGTTACGAAAATTACCTTCCAGGAGATAAAAAAATCCAGATTATTTTTCAAACAGTATTAAATACCTTTCTATTTCTAAATTAGATTAAAAAGTCAGAGATAACAGTTTAGAAAGAAACAAATGTTGCCTATGAGAATGAGAGAGAAAGGTTCTTCTCCTAGACAGCTCAAAGCTTAAATGCCTGATTTGATCTGGGCAAGGTCAGCAACTGCTACAGCTTTGCCAAGGCTGCCTTTAGAGAACAGCCCAGGAATCCTCAAGAGGAGTCACTTTTCAGAAATAAAGACCAGGACATTTTTCAGGGTTCAAAAGGAAAAAAAAAAGCGCCAGTTAAAAAGCAGACTCCTGACAAAATCCAGCTAATTCTCTGTATGACACACAAACCTGTCTATGAAGGAGAAACCAGCCTCCATCAGTGTTGGATTTTATGAGTATCCCTATCAAAAAACAAGTCTATTTTATGTGTAAGTACTGCTCTACACCCAGATCTGGTAAGGGAAAGCAAATGACTAGTGAAATAAAAGAACACAATTGAACCTCCTTTGGCTAAATTTGATTTAAACACTATGTAGACGGTTTCTCAAGCATCTTACTTGTTACAAACTCTCAACTGTTAAATTTAAGGAGACATAAGCCAAAAGCACTTTTACAAGCATTCAAGATATTTTTATCTACTGTAATTTCAAATAATAGTTTAATATCTTACCCTTTCATTTATCAGCTACTGCTCCTACTCAACATGCCCCTAGCCTGTCTGCTCATCTTCTCACCTACACTGCAGTACAGAAACAGGCCCATACGGAATACTCTTGGCTTTCAAATGCCTACTAACTTTTTTTTTTTTTTTTTAAGACTATGGAGAAATTAAAGCTTTTGAAAAAGAAGATTTAAGTGATTCCATGGATTTACATAGCACCTTCCAAGCATCAGGAAAAGCATACATGGAAAAATCCTAAAGTTGCTTGTTTGAAATTCAGTGAACCGGCAACCAGCAACACTCAGCCTGAATGGAGAGACAATTTTTTAATCCCATCAAAGTTAATATTCAAGGTACATCAGGAAAGATTTGAAATAAAAATAATTTTATATTTGATTTTTTTAAAAAAGGAATAGCAAAGGGATAGAAAGGAAAGAGAAACATGAAAAATGCCATTTGGGCAGTACTCTCATTAAGGAGTATTATGGCTTTTGTCTACGGTGGACTTTAACTTGGACCTGAAGTAACATGTCAGATGATAGAAACAAGCACAAAGGGTGATGAGAACAACGGACATGCTGGGCAGGTACGAAAAATCAGAAGAATTTTGACATAGTTTGGATATGAAAAGCTAAAGTGAAGTCACAGCCATGACAATATCTGGATTACAGGTCCAACTGATAACGGCAGCAGAGCTGCTGCAAACACCTTCCTAAGGAACACCTGAAAGACAGCTCTCAAACTTGTTGAGTGTGAACCAGAGGCAGACAAGGACAGAAAGGCTGAACCTTCCAATGGTGGAGAGAAAAGTCTAGTACTTGAACTGCCATCTGGTGAAATTACAGAGATAAGACTGGAGGGAGAAAAGGAGGATTAATAAACAAAGCCCATAGTAACAATGAAAAAGTGATTCAAGAATGACAAGACGCTGGAGAAACAATTAAGACTAGAGTGAACTAAGTGTAGATAAACATCAGTATATAGAAAAGATTTACTGAGGAATATGGTCAAACAGGTAAAAAGCAGCTCCCACGTGGGGAGATACAGGCAAAATCCTGCCCAAATTCATAACCAGAAGTACCTAGAGAAAGACTCAGCTGATTTCCATGGGAGAAAGCAAAACTGAAGAGGAAATCCAGGCACAGCTTATCAGCACCATCACTAAGTCCACAGAGGAAAGGAAGATAAAGCAGCACTTTGATGCAAAATAGGTAAATATCTTTGATTTTTTCATTATAGGAGAGAGTAAATCAAATTTGCAATATGAATGAGAATAATGATAAGCACAATATGTGTCTCAAATAGACACAATACATTTAAATTCCTTCAACTTGTGGATACATAAATCCTGTGTTGAGATGCCCACATGAAATGATAACTACAAATGCTCAGTTTAGGTCATGATTAACATGTAGCACTGCATTTACACCTCATGGCCCTCAGAGTGAGTTCAAGCTGCTTGGCCAAGGAATCATCAAAATACCCCTTTTAAAAAAGAAAAGTTATTTCTTCACTACTTTGGGGTTTATTAACCATGATCATTTTGCATGTGGAAAATGTGTTTAAACAGGCAAATCTTCAAACAGAAACAACAATTTAATTCATCACACAGAAAATTATAAGCTTAAAGCAGAGCTTTGGCATTTTACCTTGTGGCTTTTGTTGTCTTATTGCATAAATGCTCCTTAACAAAGTAACATTCCAAGAAGAAAGCTATTAGCAATGGTGTTTGAATTAAAAGCTAACAAACCTAAGAAATTAAAGGTGCAGAAGTCCAACCTGACCATGTCTTGTATCTACAAGATTACTCAGTCCATCCTATATGTTACACACTCTCCTGCAAGCATACTATGAAACATTCGACTATAGTAGAGAGAACTGAACTAAAGCTCCCTTTTATAATAGAAAACTTTCAAATATTTCTGAGAACAAACAAATTAAATAATGCAATATGGAGATGCTGAGAAGGTTATCAGCACTACATATATGTAAATAAGAACCTGACATTTTATGATGTGAATGTTCTTAATTAACGTGCCCCAAAGGACTGTACAATGATTTTTTACCCTGTTTTAGTATGTTGCACCAAAGCACTCCATCCTTGCTCCCCACAGTGTGCTGGAGATGCTGGAGATTCAGCAACAGCCCAGTTATTTACTTAAAAAATGCAGATGTACAACAGACAGAACCAAATTCTACCAAGAGTCTAATGGACCAGACATGTGTCTCATTTGTGAATAAAAGTAATTCTTGTAACTGATCCCAAAAATCTCAGTCCAATCCCAATTACTGGTATTATAACCAGTGTATGAATGAGAAGGAAGAGATTCAGAGAATTTAAGGAAAACACACTCCGTATTAGAAATCTCCTCACAAGTTCACAAATAGGAAAATACAAATGAAGGCTTAGATTTCTGAAGAAGAGCCATTAAAAAGTTTATTATTAAGGCAGGAGAGGCAGATTGTTGTCAGATTTTATACAGCTTTGGATCTAAGGATTCTCAATATCATTGCCTGCAAAGAGGTTCATTCGGGTGTCACAGTTTACAGTTTGTTTCTCTGTGAGTAGCACTCTTTAAACAACTCCGTTCTAGAGTTAGAGAAAATCCAAACAGTATTATTACCCTGCAGGAGGAGTCCTGAAGTTCTTGATCAGCCAATCCTTTTTGGTTTAATTAAAAAACTCCCATCCATTACTTCTTATCCCTGATAACCCTGAAGCCCTAACGCAGCAAAAGGGAATTCATGAATTCTAGGTATCAGTTCATCTATCTAGGTATCTAGCTTCATGAATTCTCAGGTGTCAGTGGAAAAGGCTACTAAATTCCCATTCATCGGCTTCCAGAAAAGGGGTGCACTGGTGTCACGTGCAGGCAGCTTAACACTGAGAATTAATTACTGCTGATTGCACATGGACACAGACACTGACACACTGACACTGCACTGCCACAGGCTGAATAAAAAAATATCTCTACAAACAGAATATACGAGATGCAGACACAAAAGCCATCTCAGCGCCCTTGGGACTCGTTCTAGGTTTCACTCTGCTACGGGTACGATTCCGGGTTATCCCTGCAGGAGGAACACGCCGTGCGGGAGCCCCTGTGCGAGCTGCGCTCGGGACATCGTCCCTGCCCGGCCCGGCCCGGGCCCTGCGGGGCAGCGCCGAGTCCCGCCCGGCCCCGGAGCCTCCGCCCCGGCCGGCACCTCCCCGCACCTGCCCGGCTCTGCCCTGCCCTGCCGGGCCCTGCCCTGTCCGGCNATGGAATTCTGCGCCGAGCAGGTGGGCAGCGCGGGGCGGCCCCATTGGCCGGGCCCGCCGTGACGTCAGCATAATTTGGGTAATGAGGCGTGACGTCACATCCTCGCAGGTAGGCAGCGCGCGCCGGGCCCCGCCCCGGGGAGGGCTCGGGGGGTCACGGGCCGCGGGTTCGAGTCCCGGCGCGGCCGGGACCGCCGCGGCGAGAAGCGGGGGTAGCGGGGCCGGTGTGCGCCTGCCCGACTCCCACCCTGCTTTAGAAAGCTGTTCCAAAACTACGGGAAAACAAGAAAAAAGCTTCCCTCCACAAAGCGCTTTTTAAAAGCAGAAGCGCAGCGACCCCTCGGCACGGGCGCGGGCACAGCGCGGCGGGGGGAGCGCGGGACAGCCGGGTGCGGCTCGGGGGGCACGGCCGCGGATCCCCCGCGCTTGACGGTAATTGGTATGAACAGATCCCTCACTTTGTTTCCTGTTTACTGCTCGCACTGCAGCGGATTTTTACAGAATCCCTTCTCGCACTTGGTAGGACTCATTTAGCCATGGGAAGAACTGCCAACAGTCAAACTTGGGTGAAACTAAAGCTGAGCTATCGCCACCGTCAACAAATAGCTCTTATGCGCTTCTGTCTCCAGAGGAGCAGCTCCCATGTGCGGCTCCGAAAAGGCTGAACGTCTGCCAGGAGTCAGAACGATCCAGTCCCTCAGTACTGAATTACTGCAAAAAGCAAGGAATACACCTGCTCTCCCCATCCCAGCACATCCTTGGTCATTCCCATTACCTCGCAGCAGCACTCATTCCAAGTGTGCCATTTCCGATGTTATCAAAATCAAACTGTTTTGGAACAGCTTGTGCATTTGAAAGATCCACTTCTCATAAGACTAACTAAGACTTTTCCAATGCACTCTGAAGAACCTGGAAGTGCTGTTTGTGCAACAGGCATTTAGCTTGCAGAAATGAAATTACAGAGCAGAAGATATGGGAAACTGCTGTACTGATCCGGTGTTCACATGGAACATCAGTCATCATGTAGAGAAACAGGTCCAGTAATGCTGCATTTTACCTTCACGAGGATCTGGAGGTGCTTCAGGTGGTTCTTGGAGTGCATTGCAAAGGAAGAGGATCCCAGAATATGCTGAGTTGGAAGGGACCCACAAGCATCATGGAGTCCAACTCCTGGCCCGGCACCGGCCCATCCCCAAAAGTTACTTCACATGTCCCAGAGCATCATCCAAACCCTCCTGGAGCTCTGGCAGCCTTGGGGCTGTGCCCACTGCCCTGGGGAGCCTGGGCAGTGCCCACCACCCTCTGGGGGAAGAGCCTTTCCCTGAGATCCACCCTGAGCCTGCCCTAACACAACTTCAAATCAACCTGAGCCCCACAAGGAGTCTTAGGCCTGCAGATCTGCAGTGGAACCCAAAAAGAGCACAAAGCAACAGAAATACAGTCTGTCAGTGGAATTCTCCTCCCCTCAGTGTGACAGACATACACACTAATATAATGAATGCATAATAATATAATGAAGGCACAACTGCCTGTGTTTTCTCCAGGGAAAAAAGAAGTACCAAGGCGCAGTAGAGTTTATTTTAGATCCTGAAACTGGGATTTATGCATGAAATGGTGGAGAGAGCACAGCTCCCACATGTAGCCAGAGGTGCAGCCAAAGCAGCAGCCCAGCCCAGCAGTGTGGGAGGCTGCACGGAAGGGAATGGCCAGGAATGAATCCACACACCCTGTACTTGGATTCCTTGAAAGACTCAGAGCCCATGATGGGTCTGTGCTGTCCAGTTCCCATCTTAAAAGTCTATCAAAATCATGCAAGAATAGCTGACACTGAAGTATTTTCATATCCTTGCAAGGACAGGTCATGAGATCTCCAGGCCACCAAAAGCTAGCCAAAAATGCATTCCAAACATTAAATGAAATCCAGATTTAGACTCTACGCACTTAGTATATCTAGTAGAAACATTTCAGTTGCTAAAAAACTGAAAGGCATATAAGTCTCATAACAATCATAAACATCATTTTATACATATTTTTAAACCTTCATCTATGACATTTACAACAATATATGGTAATATTTATAGATTTTTTCTAAAATTGATGTTGTATTAATAGCCAACTGGAGAATATTTTCATTACCAGCTAACAAGAACAGAAGTTTGGTGATCTAATATTTGGAAAAATAGTAGTCAAAATAGTGATTTAAAACTTACTTGAGAAAAGAAAGATAGACACAAAAAATATGAAATATGGAAAACAAAAACACAGGCACTGGGAAAATATTTGAACTAGACACTGGTACATATCATGAGAATTAATTGCTGCAGACTAATTACAAGATTTTTTTAATATGTATCTTTGAGAAGAAAGTCTGCCACTCCTGTTTATAACTGCTGGAGGGAAGAGGTGGGAAGGGTTTCTTTGTTTAACAAGACAGCTCCTGGGATGAGGAGGAGCTTGAAAAAGGAGAGGTCAAAACAGCTTTTGATCCTTTGGATACACTATTACAGCTCCCAGCAAAAGTTTTAGAACAGGATATTTATTAAACACCCAAAGAGTCTGAGAAACATCAGCTTGCTGGGAATGGTGACCCTGTGCATTCCCATACAGACACTGCTGATACAGACAGACAGACAGACTTCCCCACTGAAGTGAAATGTCAACACTTGTTAAAATCAAAAATATCAAATGCAAGTTGTCAAATGCTGGAAATCCTTGAAAACAGCATAAGAAAACCTTTTGAAACTGCTGAACTCAACACATGCTAATGCTCAGCGAAGCTGCTCAAAAGGCAAATTCAAAACTAGTAAAGCAAAACCAGTCTTGGCTGGTGAACCACATTTTGTTTTGTTCAGGTGTTAAAAGTTGTTCTTCATTTAGCAAGTCTTTTCTAACTGAATGATATCAAAGGGTCTTTGCCGACTCAGATACCACCAAAAATACACTTTGCTGAAACCCAAAAAGTGCCTGAGACAGTTGAGGGTTCCTGGCTGAACTGTACCAAAAGTAGTGCTTCTGCCCAAGCACAGGCAGGTAAGGCACGTGAGGTATTATGCAAATCCCGGGACAGACTCCAGTTGCCACTCCTGTTTCAAATGTGTATTAATCACCAAAAAATAGTTAGATTCTCTGCACAGCATGGCCACTGCAACAGATTTACCCCCTGTGGGAGGGAGCCAGGATTGTTTCTGACCGTGCGTCTCAGGTGCTGCAGGATCAGTCTCCTAAATTTTCCTTCTGTGCATGTGCTAGTAAGGCAGAGATTTGCCACATCCCACAGGCTCTCTGAACTTGTTAAACAATGTGTTAGTACAGTGTCACAGAAAGACATCAGTAATTCACAAGAAACAAAAGCTGCCAGGTTGTTTCTAAGTATGTTTTGAGTTACCACTGTTTCACAACTTGTTTTAACACTTTTTTTCTTCTTTTTAGTCTAGAAACACGAAAGGACCTGAAACCAGAGGGGAAAAACATGTATACTAGCAAGTGCAATTGCAGTCTGCAGGCAGATCTGATGGCGTAGTTCTACAGACCCTACTCAACTATTAATCTTGTAATTATTATTGAAATTAAGTCTGACATCTGTTCCATGACCAACCAAGAAAACAAAATATTTCCACCATAGTAACAGTTGGTTAAAAATGCCTTGGGCAAGTCTCTCCCTCCGTGTGTGTCCCAGCAGCAATAGCGTCACTATTGTAAAAGACTGCAGTGTTCACCAGCCACAGGTGCTCCATGTGCAAAAGGACTCCAGCCTGGTCAGGTAAACTATTTTTGAGTGATTTCAGCTTCTAAGAGTAGCAGCAGGGGCACATGTTGTGTGTTGCTTCAATCAACAATACAAGTGTAAAGCTACAAAGAGATGGTTTCTTTTTCTTCAGGTGCCCATCTAAGGAATTAACTGCATCTAAGAGAGGAATTTATGGAAGTTCTTCCAGTTCCTTACTGCAATCTCATTCTGTTTTTCAAACAGCAACAATACAGTTATTTATGTTACAACAGACAGGAATGCATGAAGTTACCTTGAGTCTGAAGAGAAGGCCAAGACTACTAAACTCTACCCAAAGATGATTAAGTTGGTGCCAAAAGCAAACACTTTTCCCAAAGCTATCATAAAACACCATTATTTGTCAGCTTAATAAGGCATGTCATTGCTTCACAATCTGTCAGTACAACTAAAATGCACACTTCCATCTATCCACAGTCTTTTAATAAAACAGGGTGATTTTACACCAAATGACAGCAGCTTTTACAATCCTATTCAAAACACATTTTATCACACACAAATTATGCAGCCTCAGAAATAAACATATTTTCTCCAATGTTAACACTCCAAAACTCTGAATCTGAAACTCTTCCCTGCAAAAATCTAGATTCATTGAACTGCAACTCAAAGCTACCTTATATAAAAATACACCTAAAATCCAAAACACTGAACATAAGATTTAAAACGACACTTTAATTTTTTTAAGACAGTTTATTATTTCATTAGACCATAATGTGTTACACTGCCGTAATTCCAGACAGACAAGTTGATCCAAATGGTAAGATGATGGTTATTTATTACCTGCTTCAAGACAAAGCTTGCCCTCTTCATAATTGTCTGCCCCATCATCCTAAAGAAGATTAAAAGAGACAGTATAGGGTCAGTGGGAGCAGGGTCATAATAGCAGCATAATCTTCAAGCAAACGATGAGATACCTTCAGACTCAAACAGAAATACAAACACCACTACTGTTCTTTCAGAACATTTAACCACAGGCACTTTTTGTTTGCTTTGTTCTAGAAAAGATTTCACCCTATGGAAGTTCCCATAAGATGAAGATAGCCAAGACAGCTGAGAAAAGAAAAATTAAAAATAAAGGAGTGTCAGATGAACAAATTAAAAGCAACCTTTAGTCACACCCACTGGTTGTAATTTGTCAAAAATTTGTTAAACACTGAGAAAAAGATCACAAATAGTTCACAGCAAGACTCTGAATGACAATTTCATTGTACAAGGAAGGTCAGTATAACCAGTGATACACAGATATAGGTAAATATTCAAAGCAACCTCTTCATTGTACACATTTTTCTTGTGCAGCAAACACATACATATAACAGATTTAATTCCCTATTAGATCTGTATCCTTTCACATAGGACAAGAGGAACTTCAGTACCACTGGGATCATTAAAATCACAGAGGTTGCAATTCATGATTAGATGCAAACCTATTTTCAGAATTTCCATACCAACTCATTGTAAGCTACATAATATCCATACACTTCCAGGCTTTAAGCAAAGGTTCCTTAGTTACCTGATTTTTTCCTAAACCAGCGATAAGGAACGAGGTAAGACTAACATGCCTGCCTAAAGGAACTGGGCATGATGAGACTGTCTAGGCCCTTTGGAAAATCCATCTATCAGCTCAAAGATGTGTCATGGAATCACACTGTATTGGTCTAAGGTTGGACTCAAGGATCTTGGAGGTCTTTTCCACCCTAAATGATTCCATGATTCTACAATACAAATAATACACTTTCAGTTTTATATTGAAAAGAGAATCCTCCTGAGATTAGTCACAAATAAAATGTGGACAAGGAACAGAGGAGACCTTTAAACAACAAGAAGTAAAGCAGAAGAAAACAGAACTTAAAAGCAACTGCGCAAGTACAACCCTTAAATATAATCCACTTTAAAATGTTGTAAGAATTTAAAAGGCACTGATGTATTTCATCATCTACCATTGCCTGCATAAGCTCACCTTCAAACTATGACATTGTTCAGTGTTCTGCTTGGCAAGTCTATCCCAAGGATGGAGGCTCAGAGTTAACCAGGAGTGTGTAGAATGTGCATAATCTCCCCATCTAGGGCTTATGCCCCAACAGCACACTTGGGAGGCAAGGAGGGAAGAAAAAACAGAGGAAAAAAAAAGAAAAAAGATACTGTCTAGAATTTATTGTGAAAATAATTTGGTTTTAAAAAGCCTTGCCTCAGGCTGTAATGCCAAAGCACTGTGACAACATCATGAGACAGACAGTGGTAGGCTGTTTTATGTCAGCTCTACCTCCTCTCCTGCACCGCTTCCTGAAACATTCTAAGGAGCTACAAACTTCTTGGCTCTCACTACCATCTCCTAGAAGGAGTGAGCCAGACATTTCACCATTGCTAAGAACAAGACAACTTGAGGATGGCAACATGAAAAGAAAAATTCAAAACCACAAACAAAAACAAGAAAACCCCAACCACCGAATGTCCCCTTCTCCTCCTTCACTACTAATTCTAAAATAGGTTTGAAGAAGCTTTGGCAGGAGGAAGAGATTAAAAAAATAATCCCCTGTGTGGGAACAGAAAATTTCAAATTGACCAAGTATTCCACAGAGTTAGATAGATTCCATGTAGAGAAGTAATACAAATTAATTCAATAAATCAGATATTTTACCATTTACTAGGCTTGTTTAATTAGTAGGGGAGGCATCTTAAACATAAGGCTTAAGTCTTTCAAAGAAGGTCTCACAACACAACAAAGGCAAGTGAAGACAGAGTTATGATCAGTTTCTGGTTTGTTCTGTTTTTAAAGACAGTCCCTTGTGGTTGCAAACTCCAAGAATCAAATTCTATTCAAATTTAAAATGAGGAGGAATCCTCTATAGGCATTACACTTGCATGAAGTTTCAGTCAGTTCAGAGTATTGTCTTTGAAGCTGCAGTACCTTCAACTTCTCAGAAAAAAAATGTGCATAATCATCAAAATAGCCATCCCACCACTAATTAAAAGGTTTTAGCAGAATACTGGATTGTGAAGGCAAAAATGACACGTAGATTCTTAGACTCAAGATGTAACTAAAATATTTGGAGCTTTCACCAATAATTTCAGAATGTGTAGTCTGAAGCTTCCTGCTCATGTACTAAAACTTAACCCATTTCTTAACATTTCTGAATTAACCAGTCTGAGTAAGAGGTTAAAACATGCCAGAGTAAAGTGATTTACTGCCTCTCCCTAAGGCAGTCATTAAGTTCAGGATCAGTTAACAACTGTGGTGTAGATTTTTATCTAGAAAAACAGGTAAATAAGGTCACTGTAAATTTTATGAAATCACAGTATCAGAAGTTACAGAGCAGTTGTTCACCCAAACAAAAAATGTACCAGAAAATACCTATGTAGAGCTAATATGTCTTCTTCCTGCAGCAGATAATACAAAGAGAATACATTTCCTACACAGACTATATGGCCAGCAGAACTGAATTTGAAAATGAAGAATACTTTGCCCTCTGTCAACACCTTACCCATGAAAAACTATCAGACACAGATTGACCTGACTTTCTGCCCTTCAAAGCGTATTTCAATGTCAATTCTATTTTTAAATTAATTGCTGGAAAAAGGCATGAGTCACAACCCTGCTTGGATCTCCCTCCACTGGACACTCACCAAGGGCTATGTTTATTGCGACATTTCCCAAGTCAGAACAGGCTGTAGCTTTACCACCTCAATGTGGAGAACATGGACCTCACAATGCAGTTCCCTAAGCCCCGCCCCCAGCCCCGGCCTCTATATCCGTCTTTATCTTCCCAATCTGGCAAAGATTTTTGTTGCAAACATCGGGAAGCTCTTGAATACTCCAAAGTTCATCCCTGTAACAGGAAGGGATCCCACTTGCTCAGCTGTGTGCAAACCTACAGGCACTTTGTTTATGGTCAGATTGCAGCAGTTACTCCCCATGTGTTGGTCCAATTCCCTGACACCGAAGGTCAACCAAATCTAAAGAGAAGTCTCCCTCAAGCACAGGTGAGAAATACAGGATCTGCAGTTAAAGCAAAGTCAGGTGCACTCAATATAGGTGTTATTTGAGGGGTCGTACAGCCAGCCATCTGGAGAAAATCACTGCTCAAACAGCTGGAAAATGGGAAATGTGCAAGAGATAAAGAACACATCCTACACATGCTGATGCAGGAGGTCAGCACACTCTGTCCTGAATCTTTGTGCACTGCCCAGATGCAAAGTTTAGGAGCAGACAAATATCCCACTGCTCACAACAGCGGGCGAGTTAACAAAAAAGTGAAAACCAGAATCTATGGTGAAGTGTTCAGTCAAATTTTGATTTCCCACTGCTGTCTAGTTCATTCCCTCTGAAGCATGAGACAATACTGTACTTCACTGGCACTGTGGGTCTCAAAGGCAGCCAGGCCCATGCTGCTGACTCACCTACAGAAATCCTTAGTAGTTTGATTGTGTCCAGGTTCTTCATTAGAAAGAAGCCTTTTAAAACATGAGAAATAAATCATCTGCCTGGTTGCCTTTAATGAAAGCACTGTTACACAGGAAAAAGGGGGAGGAAGCATGAAACAATATCCATGGTGGGACAGCGAAACCAGAAATGAGAGACATCTGAAGAACAGAATGAAAGACTTGAGAATTAAGTCAAGAAAAGAAACAATAAACCAATATGGAAATGGAGCAGGAAGGTATACACAGGAAAGTTACAAATCAAATGAAAAGCTAGAGTGACTATTTTTTATGAAAGAATAAACACACCTCATTAGGACAAAGAGTTAGTAACATATTCCCATGTACCAACTTCCCATTCAACAATCATGAGTTATTTTAGTGGACTACAGCTGTACAACCATAAGAAATCATTTCCACATACTGTTGAGGAACTTCAAAGGCAACTAAGTCTGAAATCAATCTCTCTTCTCTTAAAAGTCTTACATAGCAAAGCATTGTAACAACTACACCAAGTATTCTCTATTAACAATCGAGAGGAGCCCAGACTAAGCTGCTCAGGGCTATGATTCATTCGTGGCACTCTGCCAAAAAAATAAATACATTCAAGACCAAAAGCCCCAAGGGGAAAGGTAGGCCACTTTTAAAAAGGCACAGAGATAAATGATTCACAGAATGGAATACAGTTGAAGATTTCAGCCTATATGGATGATGAGGAATGACTTAAGTCTCACAAAGATTTAGTGCACAGACTTGGATACTGGCAATGTATCAACAGATGGATTGAACTAGAAACTATTAAACTGGGATTTGCAAAACTCTCCAATGAGCAAGAAGTGACCCATTATAGTGCTGCACACAAAGAAAGTTCATAAAGCCAAATCAAGATACACTGTGGGTATCCAGCAATGTAGGACAAACATGGCCAGTTCAGGTGACAGGCAAAGTGCAGTACAGTAACACCCGGAGAGGGCCTGAGCGATGTATGGCAGCAGGACAAGCAGTGGAAGGGTTGAGAGGGTCTGACACCACACAGCATGTGCTGCACACAAAAATGGTTCATTAGCTGCGAGACAGCAAGCAGTACTTTACCTTTTTTTTTTTTTTTTTTAAGAACATTATTTCTTGAATAAATGCCCTTGCTGAGCTAGCAAGGTGCAGGATAAAAATTGCTGTTTCACTGCAGGAGTGAGGCCGGCTCATTCTCACATCATAGACTTGGTTTTGCCCTCTAATATTTTGAACCACCATTTCAGGAGAAGCATCTTCTGAAACACCAAAGGCACTTTTAAATGTGTCTTACTTTAATATTCAGCACATTATCTTTGACCATATTGCTAAGGGCTTTTAAAAGAAAGCTGCACTTTCAAATGCTTCTCTAGAGTTACAACTGCACTTCATCATTGAAAAATTCCAGCTTTAGCTGCTGCTCATCCCCAAACTTACCAATAGCGAGGAACTGCAGAGAAGGAGAAACACTGAATGTCTCAGGATACAAGATATCCCCACAGGATGTTCTATTTAAAGTTCTGGTGCACACATACCTCCAAGGTACCCCCTCTCAACAGAAAACAGCCACAACTTCAAGGTAACAAATAAAAATCACCAGAGGGAATGAGCTGTTAGAATTCAGTCTTTACTGACATGGAGCCATATCCCAGGAGGGGGTCAGCCATGTCCAACTGTACTGTACAACTTTCTGCATCACAGATTTGTACAAGTTTTTTACTCCTGTACATTCAAGGCCAAGCTCTATGTTGCCATTATCTCAAAAAGGAATGACATCCCTATTCAACAACAGTACTAACCTATGCATTTTAACTCAAGCATGTGATTAAATACTCTAATAGGAATTCTCAACTGTAAGATGGGCAATCTTATGACACATGACCCCTCTCAATCAGTGCTTGAAGCAGTTACAATTTATGATCCAGTGGTTTCCTATCCTGTGGTGCTGTTATTTAACCAGGATAGAAAGCCCCAGTCTCACCTGTTTGTGTCAAGGAAACAAAAGAAAAAACTGCACAGGTTGGTCAGGATCGTTTGTTCAATGATATTACTCCCCAGAATGGCTCATCATTTAAAAGTTCGCTACATTCTACTATTATAGGAGGAAGGAATGATCTCCTTAAGACACAAGAGTGTCTAGTTTTGCTTATTCTATGGAAAACTTATAGCTCCAGCTGTGCACCACAGATGTCCTTTTGTTTTCTGTCAGCCTGTACATTTCTGTGCAATACCTAGCAGAGTCTGCATTCTTGAGGGAATTATGGGAATCACAGAAATGGAATAGTTACATTTTTATTTACAGACACAAAAAGGAAATAAATGAGGCAAAATTTAGAATAACACTTTAGTTGTTAGACTTAATTATCTGGTAATGTATTCAGTACATGGAATAGATTTCTAACAATCAGTGTGCAGCAACTGGCACTTCTTAAAACATAAAAACAACTCTATTTTTCTGCTTACAGTATTAATTTTCAAAAGTTGACTAGAGGAACAGAATTAACACATCAAAATACAGCTTCACTAGGAGTGATCTCTCTGAATTTGTCAAGAACCACCAGTGGTCAGCAACCTCTTCTTTGGAAGGAGTGAAGGCTCTCTTAGACCCCTTCCCAAACAGCCTTAAAAGAAAATAAACAAGTCTACAAAAGAAAGCCGGAATATGTAAAATTCAGTTACATTAAAATAAATAAATAAATAAATAAATAAATCTGCTAACTGCTCATGCAGAGGGATGTTTGAAATTGTCCCATTTCCTACAAGGATAACTTACGTGCTGTCAATTCCAGTTTCCAAGTTTTTTGTATCCTAAGACTTTCAGAGATGAGGATTTCCCTCCTTTCTTCCCTCCCCAAATACTCCCCTGGACCCAACTAAAAATTTGCTAACACTAAAGTAGTGGTGTAAAAATCAGCGTTCTCTCTACACTGCTGCCCATGTATTCCCCTACAGAGTATTTCATTTGGGACAAACTAATCAAAGCTGTCACCTCATTAGATGACTAAACCAGGCAGTTTTGACTTCTTACCTGGTAACTATTTCATTCAGAAGCTCATGGCTCCATCCTGAACCTTTTCTCAGGCTGTTCATTTGTCCAAAAGCTTTGTATCTGTTGGGGTCTGTTTCTACCACTGGGATTGGTGTTGTCTGTTCTTAAGAGCTTCCCACCGAGTAACCTAAGCAAGTCAATGTCTGATTTGTGATTTCTTTTACTAGAAGTTATGCTGAAATGTTAAAAATGGTATGGCTACTCCAAGTCCTCACTACATACAAGGTTAATTTTAAGGTGGATACGGTATATTATGTATAAAAGACTTCTAGATTATCTACAAAGGAACCTTTTCATGCAAACAAAAAAAAAATCCAGCCAAAACCCAAGTTAAGTTTGTTTAAGCAGTGGCTTAAATCCCCTGGTTACATTTCTTGTAAGGTAAACTTTTCAAATTGGGGAATTTGACCTCCTACATTAGTAAGAGGAGACAGAGAATGCCAAAACAGCACATACAAACATTCTTTGCCACCATAAAAAGGCTGGTCAGCCTTCTAATATCAGCAAAGGGACACTGGAAGGGATTTGGCTCACACATCCTACATCAATCACCAATGGATAAGGCAAAGTTTTAGAAATCTGTCTATGGCCTTAGAAAGTTTCACAATAATTTCCTTACTATTTCACAGTAATAATATTTTTCAACAAAATTATTTTTAAAACGGGACAGATTTATTTCCTGACTCTAGATTAAAATTTCAAACTCCAATATTTAAAAATAATCCATATTTAAGTTTTCCTGTGATTAAAGTAAGCCTGCATGAGTTGTATTACACACAATAATATATTTTCCATTGTCTTTCTTAAATTTATGCTTTGAACTGCTCCCAGAAAACAATCAGTAGACAACTTCATTCCAATAATTTATTTTTTAAAATGAGATCACTAAATCAAATGTAGCTTGAGATGACCCTACTTATCACACAATACATAATGAAAAAAACCAACATGCTAATTAGGAAAGATATATTGTACTTCTATTTTTTACCATTAAATTATTTTTATAATTGACATTTTCACAAATAAAATTATGTCTAAATTTATTTCTAAGAAGAAAAACTTCCCAAATTAGGAAACTCACTTGAGAAAGTGTGAAAGGTATTTTATTTACAAAAGATCCTCCAAATTTATTGTGCCACACATGAAAACTGCCAGAAATGTCCATTCTTTAATGGCATGATAGACATAACATGTTATGTAAAACTCCAATTTTCTTTAGTTTAGTTAATTTAAAGGGAGAACAAGCTTCACATTTGCAGGCAGTATTTTCAAGGAAAAAAATAAAATCAAAGAATCAAACAATATGTGCTTTTGTTCATAATACTCCCAACATTAAAGTGCTTTGATAGGATCTTTTGCCAAACAACACACATTTCGTAAGTCTGCACAAGTAGGTCCTTGGAATAATGATTTTCCCTCCAACTCTGACCATGCTGAGCCATGAGTTGGGCAGTTTTCATCTCAGGCTCATAAAAGGATTTTTATGAAAAGATCTGCTCATTTTTCTTTCCCACACTGAAAGCCACTGTGGAAGTTTTTTGGATTCAGAATGTCACACAAAAAATGTCCTTTCCATGAGGTCTGCCCTGCAGAAGCACCCAGTGAGCATTCTCAGAAGAATTCTAAGGATGAACTTGTCAGAGCAGAAATGTGAGAGGACAGTTTCATATCTGCTTAAAACTCAGTGGACTCTCCAGTTCCATAAGTCCCTGAAAGAACTTGATTATTCTGAGAGAGCCTCAGGGTATTTTGGAAAATAATGCTAGCAATACATATAAAATGAGTGGCTTTGGGTTTCAATTCATATGTACAATCAATTCTTTTTATTTGGGGTTTCTGAAAATCCAAGCCCTAGTATATAGGAAAATTAATTTCAGTATTTACAGAGTAGAATTCCTTTGCCCTGTTACCAGCAAACCTCCTCTCATTAATGTAAATCACTAGAACAGACTTCTTATATGCATTGTAATCTTCCCAAGCATGAAAAGTCACATTTGCAAAATATTTAAAGTACCATTTCTTTACCCATATATAGTATGTCAAGACTCAAGAGGTCTTCCTTAACCAACCCTTTGTCATTTTGTATAATTTCTTCATACTGTAAGTTACAGATTTCTTTGCCCCTAAAAATAGGAGAAAAAAAAAAAGACAAAATGAAAAATATGAACATTTAGGAAGGCTGACTCAGATAATAGGCTTTTACTATATCAAGTCAAGTATTTCCCTAGAGGAATGACAACCTAATTCACAAGCAGATATGCAAATAAGCTTCACAACACAGTAAATAATGACACCCCCCCCCTTCAATAGTATCAAAGCACATACAATAAACAAGTTCATCCTGAAGGCCTGACAATGTTGGATACAAGCATATTGTACAGACAATAACCAAGGGATAGCAAAGGTAGAGGTTCCTGCTAAAACAACTAACTAGAACAGAGGGAAACTTCTTATTCACATCATTATTTCTACATACAGGAGGACTTTTAACCCACCCACGTGTACTGTAGATCCTCATCAAACCAATACATTGTGCTTTTCCAAGCCCTTTCTCATCTCCCGTGAGGTATGTCCAGCTGAGCAGGACTCTGCTCTGGCCTGATAATGGACACCAGCAATCTGCCAGATTATATTCTGCAGCAGAACACCCAAGCAGGACTGTTTGGAGAATTCCAGGCTGTTAGTAATGCATGCAGATTAGTTAGGTGGCCATGCCTATGAGAAGAATCTGGTTGTCACAGTGGTTTAGCTCTTGAGACAGGAGCCCAGCTACCAGAGCCTGGAGATTAGATGAGGCCTAATCACCAGGAACCCCAGCTGTGTCCAAAGCTGAGCAGCCAAAATTTTACTGAAGGGATAAAGGGGAAGGAGTAGGGAGGCTGAACCAGGACAAAGGAACATTCTGCTCAAGCATGACAAGCAAAGTCCACGTGACAGGTAGACAACAAACTCTACACTTCCAAGCCCTACTGTGCCAGTTCCTGGTGCCAAGCAGATGTTAGCCAGCTGTGCTTAGTGCCACACATTTGGGCACTGGCCTGCCTTATTGGAGACCAATTCTACAGCTGGAACTGAGAAGCATCACACTGATGCCCACCTGGACTACATGTTTAATCAAACCCTGCAGACCATTAGCCCAGGCACTGCTGCGCAAAGGCTTGTAATTTAAAAAACAGAGAACTGGCTTTTTCATAGGAACTGTGTTGCTGACTGTTAAGGGCCAAATCTGTTCTGGTTTCAACAAGTTGTAAAGTACATGGTGACTACTTTGAATATTTTGTTATTGCCTCATGACAACTAATGGCAGGTACCATTTCGTAAGGGAGAGAATGGTACATCTGCAAGCGGTCTGCAGTTGAGAACTGCTCAATCTGTGTGCTTAGGTAACAGGAGATAATACAGAAATGCTGATGGATCTGGAACACCAGGTAAGGCACATACCCAGCTGAACTGAAAGCAGCAAAAATAATGAGCAGCTACACTTTGGAGACACTGCCATTATCAGAGGTATACCATGAACCCCACAGTGAAAACTGTCACAGGGATGTTGTCTGGACCAATTTTGCTTCAGAATATCCTGCTGTCACTTGTTTATAACAAACATCACATGAAGCCTGAATAGCTGCCATACTCTAGCATTCTCCTGCCCACAAGTAGTGAATTCTGGTAAATACCACACCATTACACTGGGCCTACAATGAAGGCAGGCACGTCTCAATTTTCCTAAAGGTACAGCAGCAGTCATTGCCTTCAAGCATTTATGAGTTTTAGATATGAAGGGACTGAGGATGACTCACACAATTTGTGAAGTGCACCCTTGGAGTTAAACACTTCTGAAGTTCTACCACAGATGAGCCTTCTCTTGCAGACAGAGTAAAAAAAGACACAGCCTTTTGCTGAATTTAGTCATCTAGTGTTTGTAAAGTTAAAAACAAAATAGTGTTAGGCTTGGTATTTCAGTGGGGTCCTGAGATGCTAGCAAGTGGAGCTACTTATTTTTCTGTCCTCCAGCTTTTTTTGTTTAAAAAAACCACCTCAAAACAAACAAAAACCCCAGCATAAAACACAGTGACTTTTCAGATTATAACACAGTCTAATCACACCCATAAAATTCAAAACTGAAAAGACAAGTTTTTAATGCTGCACAAAAAGCTTTAGTTTCGACACTTACATGCAGAAATTAAAAGTATGGTACATTATACTTACTACAATCTTTCTTATGTTTATTTAATTGAACACCTGATAAGACTGACTAAAAATACACAGAAGCAACTTAGCCAGAAGTCACACAGTATGACACACCAGAATGCAAGGAAAGATTCTGGAACAAACAATCACCCCAGGTTCAGCCATCTACTGCAATGGTCTTTTTTTGAGGGGAGGGAATGATAATATTTAATTTGAAAAGATCTTAGAAAGCAATCAAATTAAGATAAAATATTTCAAGTGAGAAGATGCATTCAGTACTGACAGACTAGAGTAGCAAGAGGTGAAACAGGTATACAGTAATAAGGAAAGGTGTGTGCTCTGTTTCTGAAGGAATGTGACAGGGTAAAAATCCTATGATAACAAGCTTTATAGAATCAGTTTTGCACTTCTCATGTCTCCAACTGCAATTTAAATAAGGTCAGCTTTATCTTTTGTAAGAAATCATCCATACACGTATCTTGAATTTACAAACAACATGCATCCCAAATGTATGCTCCAACTTTTCAACAATAAACAGGTTTTTGTAAAAGTGAGCACACTAATGAAGAATGTTACTAATGTTACTAATGTAAATTCTGGAGGGACTCATATCTGCATTGGAATTGCACAGAGTAAGAATTCCAGTTGCAGAACAAGGCCAGGCTGAGCTCAGGCATAGCACATAAATGACAGAAGTGGTTCCAATCTCCAAAGTTAAAACGTGTGCCATCATGGCTGGGCTTCGCGAACGAAGATTTGGGCAGGGCTCTCCCCACGCTGCTGCAAGCGCTGGTGGCTAAAAAGGCCAATGAGAGACAGGCAAGTCCGGTTGCAAAAACTGTGTGTATGGCTTTCAAAAATGACTGTCCAGTCTTCTAGGTACTGTACATGCAGGATCCAGCCCCTCCAATACTGGCATTGCTCTGCCAGGATTGATGCTGTCGTGCCATTCCAATGAAGTCAGAGTACTTGTGGAAGGGCAGTACAGCATGTGGCAGATCAACAGCAACACAGCTGATCCAGCCCTGCAGGACTGGAATTAACTGTGCTGGCCCTACAGCCTGCAAGTCAGCTTGTTTTATCAGCCTGCCAACTTACCCTGCCTCCTGCAGCAGCTGAACAGAAAGACATCTTTCTCTTTCTTATTTTCCCCTGCAGGGAGCACTCCACTGAACCCCACCCACCAGAGACTTATGGAATGAGGTGCTTACGTTTTTGCCCCAGCACATCAGCCTGCCAAGCAAAATGCAGGTTTATACATACAGCTGGTTTCGTAAAGCAGCCCTCAGGGTGATGAGTCACATCTGTAGTAAAAGTTAATGGTTGTAATTACGGCTTATTCTCAGAATCTGAAGCAGTTGGCCCACATGAAAATGTCTTTCTACTTCAGCTATGAATCTCTGACTTGGTGGTTCCACCTCCCCTTCAGATTTTTCCGCAATAGGATACAGAACAAAGGCCTAATGCACAGAAGACCAAGACCACAACAGCTCAGTGTAAACACAAGTTGTATCTGGTTTTACTTAATAATGCACATTGAGTTTTCTGGAAGTGTTAGTGTTGTAACACAGCAATTTGGCTGGAAGTCCCCCAAAGTTTTCTGGTAGCTATGCCTTGCTGTAGTATTCTTTATTTCCTTTTAAAAAGACAGACTGATGCATGTGATGAGCTGTCATATGGAGGCACATAGTTACATATTGATAGCATGTCATGCACAGACACATGCAAACTTGGTACACATATTCACAGTGAAGCTGGTGGCAATGCAGTATCTGCTCAGGCAACTGATGAAGACAGCAGTTGTCACAACTCTACAGAGTATTTTATATGTAAAGCTGATCCTTAAAGTTTAAAAAAATTCCTAAATATACAAGAATTAGTATAGTAATATCTCCCTTCTAAGAAAGCTAATGTTATTCAGAGCATTTGTGCTAACTTAAATGTATCTTGAACAAATGCTTCAACTAATGATTTAATTCACAGTATTGTATTTATAGAAAAATTTTCAAGGCTTGCAGCATTCCTCGAGTGAAATACAAAGAAAAAAATCCAAGCTAAAGAAGTATCAACGTCTCCTTTAGAGGAGCTAAATATAAGAGCTGCAGTTAGTTCCCAAAGACCATGCAGACTCTGGCTATGTGAGAAAACAAATCAAACAATGGTGCCATCTCTAATGAGAAACAGGCAACAACTTCACCACAGACTGGAAGAAATACACAGGCACATTTTCAAAAACTAAACAGGGCTTTTAACAACAAATAGAAACATAGAGCTGGAGCTCAACTTTAAAGCTATATTGGCAGACAAAGATAAAAAAAGTTCTCTTAAGTGGGTTGAAATTATTTTGCTTGTGCTCCTTGCCAATAATGCTAATACCCAGCATGTCAGCTCAGCACAATTATTGCTGATTTAACATTCAATTTTGAAGTATGCTGTACGTTGGACTGCTATGCTATGGACCAGAACAGACATTTCACTTTTTTTTCTTGCTGTTAAGGTACAGCAATAAGCTAAGGAAAACACAGCGTGTCCTCCATTACATTCCAAAAATAATGATGGCCAGGTAGTGAAAACTAATTCTTCTGCAAGCAAACAATTTGTACAGTTACTAGAAACAGCAATAAAAAAATTCAGAGCTTATTTAACAAAGCCACATAGTTCATGAATCTCTTTCATAATTCTCTTATTTTAAGCTACGAACAAAAAACACTGTAAAAATCACACCTCCTGCTAAAAGATGCATTAGGACCCAGATACAAAAGGCCCAGTACCAACACATGCTGTAAGTGATGCACTGATGCACTGCATGACACGCAAAAGGAGCGAACAACTCCCAGAGGTGATTTTCTGTCCATCAGAACAGACAGAAGGAGAGCATAAACAATCTACAAAGCTTAGCTACCTCTATTCCTGCTCATACAGTTACACACAAACAACTTTGCCCCACGGGGCAGTCAGGATAACTTTCCCAAGAACTGGATTCAACAGGATAACACTGTCTTTGAGCCCTCCCCTCCAATTATTTCACTAAAAAAATCTACTCTCCGTGAATTTAGAAACAGATAGGATGCAAGTTGACATTTCTAAAAAAGGCACATTACAATATCAGAATTCTTGACCACTAACAGGTAAATTTGACAACAAACCCTAGAGGAAAAATGTCACCAGTTTGGTTGGAAACAGCTTACATCAGAAACTAATATCTGCCATGTGCTTAACTGATATGTAACAAAAATTGCTTTACTCAGATAGAGTTATGTCCTTAGTCTCCTCCTGCTACTAAAAGTTAGGCAATAGTTTTGACAGACTTCTTCCAGTTAACAGAATGAAACTGTTAACAGAACCATATAGAAAGTAAAACTGTTCCTGCTTATTTTCCTCAGCAGACATGTAAAGGTCCTGAACACTGGAATCTATGTTTCTTTGCAAGGGGTAGGAGGTATAACATGGAGCCACCAACACTAATGGAGAGGAACAACTGCTGTAGAAGTCTGAATAAGGATTGCTCAGTAGGAACCTCTACAGTAGCTTTTAAAACCAGTAATGGCATCATTGGTATATAATTGCATTTGTGGAAGAATTACAAATAGGTATGAATGAGTTCAGAAAATTATTTAAGTAACTTCAAGAAAGCATGAAGACTTTTTAATACAAAAAGTGCAGAACTGGTATACACCAGCCATATCTGGCCTGCATAGAAACTGAAATTGAACTAAGAAGTTGTCTTTTTCTTACTTTCGTGTTGTTGGGGGGTTTGCTTGTTTATTTGTTTACAAGCCACATAGACTCCGGTTCCTTTCAGCATTTTACAATTTTGCAATAGTTATAATAAGGCTTCTGCTTTAAACATTACTTTTATCTTCCAGGGGCTTTCAATTAAACACACAAAAAGTTTAAAGAATAAACTCCTGTAACAAGACAGTCTTGGGGCCCTGTAATTTTTCCTTTGTGAAACTAGAAGGCCTATGTTGATGGAAATCACACACATTCTTACCAGCTGTCAGTATGGTTTTAGCACTCTGCACTATACTGGAAGATCTCACAATTCCTGAAATGCCTGCAGAGAGAAAAGCACACAGATGTTATCCATCTTAGCAGTTTTGCCAGATTTTTTTTTTTACCCTCCAACATACACAAGTCAAATATTGTTCCATTATACAATAAAGCCAGCCTGAAAGTAAAACATACACTTATGCTGATAAAGCTTTGTTTCTGCTCTGCTTTGTCATAGTAATTGAAAATATTCTTTAAGCTATTTTAACTTATTTTATATGTAACAGAAGGGGAAAAAAAACCCCAAATCAATATTAAAATAGACAACAACAACCAGTAGGAATTGATCAAATAAATTTATTTAGAGTTCCCATTATTTCTCTACTAAAGATAGTTAGTCACAAAGGATTCAGAGTTGTTTCATCTAAGTGCTGGTATATTAACACTCTAGAGCAGAACAAGTTATACTTCATATTTACTTCAATATGATATTGGGATTTTGTACTTCTCTGGTCAAGAGATGCCTCTATTGTGCACTGTTTGTCTGGCTTTTCCAGATTATCAGCTTTTGAAGATAAGGCTCATTTACCTCTTTGCATTGTGCCACATTCAATTCTCATTGTCCAGTGGTTCTTAGGTATTAATGGAATAGTATATAAAACTTCAAAACGTGGTTGTATTTTTTTTTTCAGAAGTATTGAGCTATATTTGTTCTAACACATACATATAAAAGCATACTTATATGTAAAAAAGTACTGCACATTACTAAATACTTTAAAAAATGTAGAAATGCAGCAGTCTCAGAGTTAGTCTTCCAAACTGAAAGATATTATTCTGCATTAACCACATAGAATATAATTTCAAATATTTTTTAACCCTTCTTTCAATATTACTTCTATAATGAAGAACAAAGCTTAGTGTAATCCATGAATAAGGATACATCCCTCCTGAGGATCCCTCAAGAGGGATACGATATTCCACTGAAAATAATTTGAGGGGTAGGGAGGGGAAAGGAAGAAATCATGTTGATCTAGCAAAACATCTAGGGATAATGCAATTCAGCTTGAGTAATCATCTTTGTCTTGCAGGATTCCCAAATGGACTGTCCTGGCCTTCACCCAGAGTGATGAATGAGGAAAATCTTTTGGCCACAAAAATGAAGGAGGGGTTTTGATTTGTTCCCCATAGAATTTAAACTGCTTGGCCTGAGAGGACTAGATCTATTCAGTGTTTTGATACTGAACTGCTGCACTACTGTGCACAGTCACAGCCATGCCTGCAAGACCCTACATATACACACCCACAGGGATAATGAGCTCAGGGTGAGTAAGCTGGAGCTCTAAAATGATGTGCAGCTCACAACACTGCAATCCCTGCTACTGGATTCAAATTTTATCCTGTTACAGTTGCAACCCAGCACAGAAAGTGTCATAGACTATCATGAAAAAGCTGGACACCTCAATGTCCAGGTGCAATTCATCCCATACTGCCAATGGAGAACTGCAATTCTCAGGAGCTTTATTTCCCCAAACAGAAATCAGTCTAAGAGCTCCCTCAGCAGTTGGCAAGTGACTAGTGGCTCCCAGGCATAGAGTGAACTTTTGTCATGCTCAAGGAGCTTGCAAAATTTGCTACCTGGAACTAAAAATATGTCAAGTTCTTTAAATATGTAAAAGACTCCAAGGACTATTTTCCTTTTTCTGCAGCATAATAAAACATTGATATCTGCAGCATTAGCTTTAACTTGCTCATATGACATAATCTTGCCTTAGAGCAGCTGTGATGATGAGAAACACCTCAATCTTTTTCCTCAGAGCTGGAGTTCTCTGCCAGAGCTCACATGTCTGGACTAACCAAGATGAGTGGGAAGGTAATGTCAGCAAGACAGAAAATTAGCTTAGTCTTGCAATGTGTGACTGTCAGGATACTTCAGTATTTCAATGAAGTTATGCCTGAACATGTAAGTACCCCAGACTTAGATGCTCTAAACAGGCCACACTAATCCCTAAAGACTACCTCTTTCAGGACCCAAACCAAAACATACCTTCCTATATCAGTAGGAATGTTATTTGTTAGTATTTCAGATAACCTGTTGGCAATCAAAGAAATTAAAAACCATGCGTTTTTTTTAAGAAGGTATCTCATGATTAATCCCGTGGGTTTTTTCACCCTTCTCTTTAAACAATCCTTCTGAGATAGCACATACAATAGATTTGTATATCTATCGTGTCTTAAAGGAGGTTACAGATACTGGTTAGGCCTACCTTGATGCACCACAAATCCACAGTCAGGGTCATGGGCAACTTGCAGTAAAATTTCTTCCACATCTCTGTTTTTTCCAGGAGGGTTTACCAGAGAAGTTATCTTTTGTTGCAGAGTCTTTGGCAAAGCCATTAGTTGTGTAAATTGACCTTCTGGACTTTTATCAATCTGAATGTTACAAAAAATAAGACAGAAAAAACATTCAATTCTCTTTCTTAAAGAAGTTAGAAAATTCTCACATTACAGCTATCTTTGACCTCTGATAAATATCTCTCAGAATCCAAGCTACTTCACTAGTACAAGTAATTGACATTGCTAATGAAAACTTCACAAGCACAAGGAAATGCAGTTATCTCAGTTCTGAACCTGAAGAATAACTCAATGCAAAGATGCTAATTTTTATTAAAAGAAAGACCCACAGGATCTTCCTCTCTCTGTAACTAACTTTTCATTGAAACTTTATAATTTCTGTTATATCCAATTTCCTTTGGAAACATAAGTACACTACAATTAAAAAAAAAGTTCCCTAAAAGACCACTTAGCTCAGTTTCTTCTGCCTGAATATAATCAAACTGTAGACACACACATTTCAAGTTTAGTTTGAAAGCATTTTCTCTGCTTTAAACTCAAACCACATCTGGTTTGTATAATTTGAAGAAAACATTCATTTCACATTTCCCAGTCTAAATCAGAAATTCAAGGACCCTCTTTTGAATAAAACAATACCAACACACAAGCCTGTACTCGTTTATACAAAATGTAAGCACAAACACTGAAAAATGCATGATGGAGCAGATCTATCCAAAACTGGAGGAAAATATAAAGAGCTCAATTCCTCCCACACAGCATTTCAGACACTTCATGGAGACATCAGACAGGAGTCTAGTTGCCCTATACACTCCCTTTTGTCAGTGTGGAGAAAATGATCTCCAGATGAATCACCCACTGACTACAGAGGCAGCCGACGATGAGCAGGCTCTGAACATCATGTGGGAGGAATCCACGCCTGAACCAAAACTGTGAGAACTAATGTCTGCCTCAATTGGTTCTGAAAATCTTTTAAGAAAGAATTTTCTCTGTAGCTCTGACGACATACATTTGGAGAAGGGGGTTTAATTCTAAACTGCACTCCTCATAGCTGTCATCCACCTCAGTCTGCAGAATAACTGCCTATAACCACACCAAGTTGTGAGCAATAGAGTATTTGCTTCAAATCAACAGTTGATTGATGCCATTTAATCAACAGCCTTCATGACTATTGTGGAAGTATGGACAGATTTATTATCCAACAGCGTATTTGCAGTCCACTACTATCAGGATTTGTTAAAGGTAAAACAACAGGCAGGACTATTCTAATTAGCTTTTTTCTTGAAGAAAGCATTACTGATACTTTTCAAAATTAATTTTAATATTTAATATTAATATTTAATATTTCTTCCACTAAACCACTGATAAGAAAACATGGAGACAGCTGCAATGTAAGACAGATCTGCCTATGCTGTACTCCAAATCATTGCATTACAATTGTTTACTGTACTCAAGTCTGCTTATAACTGTAGTTACATGAGTTTCTAACAGATACATTCTAAAAGGAAGCATTTGGAAGGTAATTACCAAGGTAACTTGAGGATAAAGACTCCATGAGACAACCTGTGCTATATGTAACTTCATGTTGAAGTTTATATCACACTTGAATATTCACACACAGACATGCAAACTACAAGAGGAAAAATTGCTACTGGAACCCTGACTGTGGCATCTCTCCCCTAATGCCAATGTTACAGCAGAAAGATGGAATTCAAGATACTGGTCGTTTTGGATTTCCCAAATAATAAGGATAAAAACGGTTTAGTATGGGTTTTCAAAGATAATGCCAGAATTTCACTTGGGTTTAGTCAACTGATCTTCACAATTAGCACTTTATGAGTATTTTTAATGAGATGCATCTTTTGATTGTGAAAGTCGCACCTTTGAGTTACAGCCTAATCTTTCTAACAAAAACCATATGTTTATTCATCACTTTCTAGACTGTTGTTTCCATGTGGCAGTCATTAGAACACACATTTTACAATGATCTGCTCTTGTTCCCTTGCTAGGGCTCTAGTTCCGTGCCCATACTCAAGGAAAATGAGCAGTAGTTACCACAGATGCAGAGACTAGTATTTGAGACAAATCTTCTGGTTGCAGAACTAACTTAAAAACAGAAACATAATAGCAAGTACAGTGACTACAACTGCTCTCCTTAGTGCATGGCATAATTCCTGCCTTCTGTCAATGCAATAAAGCACTTCCACCTGCTTGTTTTAAAAATGTTTTGAAGAACGCTTGCCTCTAGCCTTCCCAGGTGATGCTTATATACCACTTGAGGGCAGTCCTGTAATATGTTACTGTACAGCTTCTGAAAATGGGGAATGTTGGGTTTCACTATGTTCTGCACTTTCGATTTGTCTTCTCCTATTATCATTCGGAAATCCCCTAGTCAAGAAAAGAGAAACGGTTAATTCATTAGGAAAAACCAAAAACCCAGAGAAGGAGAATATAACAGAAACCAACACAGCAAAAAACCGTCATCTAAAACTTTATTCTCCAACTCTACTAATGTCTATATAATCCACAATAAGGTTCAGCTTCTACTAGTCAAAAAGCTATTACAATACCTTCAAGCATAGAAAATACGTACTTGAAGGCAAATATTGTTTTGTGGCCTCTAATATTCTGTAATGTCATCAACCCATACATCCGCATTTTGACTTGCACAAAGTAAGTCTGGCTGTCAAGTGGCAGTAACAGTTACATTCATTGCAATGATACATCACTTTCAACAGATTACTAAACAAATTGACCAGTCCTAATACTTTGTATCTACAAACAAGTACACCTAATTTTTCAATATTGAGAGAAAATAATTTGTATTGCCTCTGCACTTCAAGGACAGTACCTGAAGTGCACTTAATGGCAGTCATGGTAAGATCACTGTATCATCTTTTCCTCTTAGCCTGTATTTCGGTATTAGTCTCAAAAAGCCACTCCTTTTCACACCACTGATACATCACTGACCTTTACATCTTCTTTTCTGATACATGACTGAAAGGTTTCCAAGAAAATAAGTGAAGAGACATTATGTAACAAAGCATTCCACTGCCTCTATTAGACACTAGCCTGGCAGCTTCCTGGGTTTCCAATCAGGAGTTAGAGACTCAGTGCAGCATGTATCAACAAACAAAATTCCAAATCAGTACATTTTCCCACTTCCCACATTCGGAAGATAAATGTTGTTGAAAGGTGGCAACTCGCTAGCCTTACTTAGTTTACTTCAATTTATGCCAAACTACAAAACAAACACTTTGCATATAAATGGTACTGACTCACGGCTCTCAAAAAATGCATTAAAAAAACCCCAAAAGATAAACATTTTCTAAATTAAAGCATGCACAACTCTTTTCAGCATGATTAGAGTAGCACATACAATCAATTTTGTATACCCTCTGAAAGACTTAGCAAAATGGCAGCAAAATAAAATATTCACAAACATGTAATCAATACCCTTTTCCTGGAACATTCCCAACTGGGAGTCTTACTGCCTTAGCTTTGTCCACACAGCAGAGCCAGTTTCAACATCTTACAGCATGTAAGACTGATCTCCCACATTTCTATTTAATTGAACTGTTTCAAAAACTATTAAAAAAAAATTATCTTGGTCACCAGAGCCTACCAAGAATGTAATGCCATTGCTGGGCAGGTTTCCAGTGGGCAGGTCTGCAGCCCTGCAGTAAACACCCTTGGCTGGAAATCCCATTGCCAGCACCCTCTTTTTGTCACTTTTAAACTGGCAACAATTCAGAAAAAACTCTATGGGAAAGCTGACCAAGTTGCAGTAAAAACTGCACAGGGAAGTACTACATAATAAAGAACAGGAACACTCCTCAGTATAGTGAAGCTGCAGCTTATAACCCCCAGCCACAGACTTGGGATTTTTTAAAGCCAAGCTTGTATTTCTACATGAGCAAAGGTAGTGCTGTGTAAAGGACAACTCCAACCAAACTTGACCATAGTGATTGCATTGAGGATATCAACATTTAAAAAGCAATGCTGCAATAAATTGTAACAACTAAATCTTATATTAAAGAGCCATTTTCAGTAGTTTCTTTAATTGTTTTTCATACCAATTTCCTAAATAAAGGAGGAAATTCTCTTAGCAAAAAAAAAAAAAAA
>VXBX01008124.1:0-25750 GCA_013400415.1 Scytalopus superciliaris
GGAATGGGGCAGGGAATGGGATATAGGGAATGGGGCAGGGAATGTGATAGGGAATGGGGGAGGGACTGGGGCATTTGTGCCTGTCCTGCTCCGGGTGGGAGGCTGGAAAAGGGGATTTGCTTTTGGGGGCCTGGAGCTCAGGTAGGACATTCCCAGCCCCCTTTCTCCCGCATCCCATAGAGCCAGAGACACTCCTGGAGGATTTAGCCTTGGAACATGTGCAGCGCCCCAAGCCTGGCTCTGCCTGGCAGGAGATGCCTTGGGAAACCTCTTTGCTTAAAGCAAATCTTAATCCACCCATTTTCAGTGGGTGGAAAGAGGGAAACCAGGTGGATTTTCCCAGAGGAAAGCTGGATGTGGGAGAGCAGCGTAGAGCAGAGTGGAAAGGTGCTGGGGTTTGGGGGGAAGAGTCCGGGAGGAGAGTGTCGGGGCCTGGGTGCCCCCCTTCATGGGGCTGTGGCACTTGGGGACACGGGTTAGTGGGGCATTGGCAGTGCGGGGGGGACGCTGGGACTCCGCGGTCTGAGGGATCCTTTCCAATCCGAGCTATTCCGCAATTCCCAACCCCGAGGGTGTCCCCCGGGCTGTGGGAACTGCCTTCCCAGAGCCCTGCCAGCCCCTGGCACACCCGAGAGCCGCCCCGACCACCTTCCTTCCCTTCTCCGCTTGATGGAGACACCGGAGTGCAGTTCCAGGACGGAGCTGGATCTTCGCCTGCCTCCTTTGAAAACACGGCCAGATTCCCGGGGCTGGGAAGGTCACAGCCAGACGTTTCGCTCACTTCCCATCAAACTGACACCGTCCCTGCTGACCTGGCACATTTTGGATCCCATTAAGCGGCTTCTGCTTTGCCCCTTGGCAAGGAGCGATCAAGTTTCATTTCAAGGATTTATCCCTGGAATTTGCAAACGGCTTCAAAAACCCGGCTAAGCAGCCCCTCCCCAGGATGTGACTGGCTCTGGGTTTCCTTAGCAGCTCTCCCAGGCTGCTCCAAGCCCCCTCCAACCTGGCCTTGGACACTCCAGGGATGGGGCAGCCACAGCTTCTTTGGGCACCCTCGCTAATTAAACAGGGTGTTAATGGCACAGAGGCCACGTTTGGTGATGGATCCTCATCCAGGACAGGATGTCCAAGGGGTCTTAGAGGATGAGCAGGAAAACAGCAGGTCCTGTTCAGCGTGGGGAACAGTAAGAGTGGTGCAGGTGGGAATTCAGCTCCACCCAACATACGGGAGCAACACCTTGTCCCTGGAAATGCCAAGGGAGGGGAACAGGCTGGGATTGTCAGAGAAGGCATTTGTGCTGACAAGCAAACCACAGTTGGTTGTGTCCTGTCTTTGTGTCCCTCACTGCCCATCCCTGTCATCCCTGTTTCCACCACAGTAGCTGGATGTGGCTTTTGGGGGAAGAGCAAAAGCTTTGGACAGCATTGACCCAGGGAATTGCTAAACGAGGGGGAGCAGACTGGCTGTTCCTGGAGGGGAACCAGTGAGGAGGTCAGGCTCTGGAATAATGGCCCATGGACACGGTGTTTCCCAGGAACTGGTGGTCCCTTGGGAATTTGCTGTCCACTGGGGATGGTTGCCCAGGGGCACGGTGTTTCCCAGGATTTGGTGTCCTCTGTGGAAGGTGACCCACAGCACGGTGTCTCCCATAATTTGGTGTCCCCTGGTGATGCTGTCCCACGGACAGGTGTTTCCCAGGATTTGGTGGCCCATGGACAACATTTCCCAGGATTCAGTGTTCCCTGGGAACACCTGCCCACCGGCATGGTGTTTCCCAGGATTTGGTGTCCTCTGTGGAAGGTGACCCACAGCACGGTGTCTCCCATAATTTGGTGTCCCCTGGTGATGCTGTCCCACGGACAGGTGTTTCCCAGGATTTGGTGGCCCATGGACAACATTTCCCAGGATTCAGTGTTCCCTGGGAACACCTGCCCACCGGCATGGTGTTTCCCAGGATTTGGTGTCCCCCAGGGGAGGGTGTTCCGTGGGCACAGTGTTTCCCAGGATTTGGTGTCTCCTAGGGGAGGATGTCCCCTGAGCCGGTGGGGGGGGTGGGAAGTCCTATGGACATGTTGTTTCCCAGGATTTGGTGGCTCATGGACACGGTGTTTCCCAGGGTTCGGTGTCCCCCGTGGAAGGTGTCCCAGGGACACGGTGTTTCCCAGGGTTCGGTGTCCCCCGTGGAAGGTGTCCCAGGGACACGGTGTTTCCCAGGGTTCGGTGTCCCCCGTGGAAGGTGTCCCAGGGACACGGTGTTTCCCAGGGTTCGGTGTCCCCCGTGGAAGGTGTCCCAGGGACACGGTGTTTCCCAGGGTTCGGTGTCCCCCGTGGAAGGTGTCCCAGGGACACGGTGTTTCCCCGGACTCGGAGTCCCCCGTCCCCATGCCCCGAGCTGCGGGGGGCGGGGACAATGCCAAGGGCGTGTCCAGGGGCCGTGCCCAGGGGCGTGCCCATCTCAGCATCCCCCGAGCCCCGCCCCGGGCGCGGTCCCTCTCCCGATCCCGGTCCCTCTCCCGATCCCGGTCCCGGTCCCGGTCCCGGTCCCGCTGCCGCAGCCCGGGGATGTACGCCGGGAGGAAGAGGAAGAAGCCGGTGCCCAAGAGGTGGGTGCAGGGGGGGTGTCCCCGCGGGGACCCCCGAACAGCCCGGCCGGGCAGGCGGGAGGGAGCGGCACGCTCGGGCTGCTCGGGTTTAGTTGGGTTAATTGGAGCTGACGCCGTGTCGGCGGCTCTGGCGCGCTGGTGGGAAAGCAGGAATCCCAGGGATGCTCGTCCCCAATCCCGGCGAGGGGGCTCGCTGGAATTTGGGCTCTGCTCCGCTGGACTGTGCAGGATGGGCTGTGTTTCGGCGCCTGCCTCAATCAAACGTGCGGCTATTGCTAATTACGGCGGCATCTCAATTCCTGAATAATTAATCACCACCACGCCGCTCTGTAGCTGTTGCATAACATCCCCCCCGGGGTGTCCTCGGTGTTTCCCGGCTCCCCTCTGCCTCCCCTCTGCTCCAGCTCCCCAGTCCCGTCAGCCTCCTTAAGCTCAGACTTGCAGGTGTGGAGGAAATGAAGGTGGATGTATATTTTTGGGAGGCCGTGGGGGAGATGGAAGAGCTGAGCCCAAGCCTGGGATGGAGGAGGGAACATGGACATTATAGACCTGCGGCGAGAAGGTGACCCAGAGCCCCTTTGGGGTGTTTGTTTGGGAGCCTTACTGTGTAAACATGAAGGATGGCTGTTCTGCCTCAAACCTGTCTCCTGTTCACCTCAGAGCAGCGATTCCAGCCCTCTGGAATACCAGCCTGAGGGTTTGGGCTGGATCTGTGTGGCTCGGGGTGCAGGAGAAGGTGTCTCTGGGACAGAAGGAACCTCACTCCCTGGTTCTGTAGGGTCAGCTTTGGCAGTGGGAAGAGATTACGTTTCTCTGTGCCCGGGTCAGATCTTGGGGTGGGATCCTGCTGGGAGAGGCAGGGTAGGGTGGGCTGGGAGCAGTGGGATGTGCAGCCAGCAGGGTGGGATGGGGAGGGGGGGGTGAGGGACTTCTCCAGCCCCTTTGCAGTTTGCTCAGGGCTTTTTATTATTTATAAAAAAAATGTATTAATAAAAATGAAGAGACAATGCATCAGCTCAGGCAAACTCCGCTGCTGGGAATAATATCCCGTGGTCCTCGCCAGCTTGCAAAAGGGATAAACTTCCTGCTGGGTTCCTGTTCAAAGGGCAGCTGGAGAAAAACAAACCACAGCAGCAGCACAGCCTTTGCCCCGCTGGGAGCAGAGCATTCCCCACGGCTCTGCTCGGGGCTCGCCGTGAGCCCCGTGGCACACTCTGCATCATAAGCACCTCACAAGGCTCCAGCAAACGCAGCAGGGGCTCAGACCTCTTTAAAGCACCTTTTCCCTGCCTGGTGTGCAGGTGTTGAGCTGCTTTGTTGAAGGCCAGGGCTTGGTGTGCTGTCTTGGGCTGCCAGCGCTGCCCGGGACACCCGTGAGGGGCTGGAGCTCTGCCCTGCAAAGAGGGGGCACTGGGCATGGAGCTGGTCCAGAGGGAAGGGCATTGAGGCAGATTTTAAACCTCTAGACCAGTCTTTACTGTTTCCATGAGCCATTTTCCTCCTCATCCCCCCCTCTCCGGGGTGGACCCTGCATGCTGCAGCTGGGGCCGTGCAGGAGCAGAGAGGTTGGGGTGTCCTCCCTCAGCCTTGGGGTGAATCCTCTCTGGCTGTGTCACCCCGTGTGCCTCAGCCAGAGGACTGGCAATGCTTGGCCAGACTGCCCACGAGATCCCACCCACACCTCTGTGTTTTACCCACTCCTGAGCTCCTCTCCAGTCTTGTTTTCTCGTCTTTGTGGTTGCCTGGGGGCTGGGTTTGGAGAGTGAGTGAGCAGAGGACTTTAAAGGATATCCGAGGCAACTCAGATTATTTTTCTTCACCTTTTTTTTTTCCCTCAGAGTCAGAGTAAAACTATTTTAATTTTTTTCCTTGCTATGCATGACTGTGATTTCAAAAGTGTTTAAGCCCCTGGAGTACATAAAAGCCCTGGTGCCAGCGTGTTCTGCCCAGCTTGTACGGACAGGTTTGGTGCTGAGCTGCACCAGCCATCCTGCAGAGGGTCTGGCCCTCCTGCTGCTGCTGCTGTTACAAACCAGCCTGACTGAGCTGTCCTGGGGAAATGCTCCAGTTTCCCATTCATCCCTAGAAGACCCCTGGGTCACTCTCGTGAGCTGAAAGTTCAACAGGCGCCTCACTGCAGTTCATTTAATGCTCATTTCCCCTCGTGCCACACTGGTGAGCAGCCCTGCCAGATGAGATTGGAGAGGGGTGGCAGAGGAGAGAGCTTCAATTGCTGCTAACTGCTGGCAGATCCTGTTATCCAGAGGTCCTTTAGGAAGCGAGGATGCCTGGGGAGGGGGGTCTGTGGTTAGACAAATTCCATCAAACACAGGGAGGGGCGTGTTAAGGGATGCAGCCGAGCCAGATACAGACAGGGGGGTCTGAAGGGTTTCTCTGCAAGCTGTGACATTCAAATTTGCATTAAATAGTGAATTAGACAAGGTGTCATCCAAGACTCATTAAAGCTGTTAGCTGAGCTCGTGCTGCTGTGCTGGGGCTTTGGCTGGAGTGGGTGAAATAACTGCAGCAGACAGAGATGGCACCTTGTGTTGGCTTAAGGCAGAGGGGGCTGCTCTCGGGGCCACTGCTCCTTGTGCAGGCTGAGGTGAGGGCTGCTCCCAGGGTCTAACTCTGGCATCAGGTGCTGCTTTAGTATAGCAATGTGCATCTGAAAGGGTCAGAAATCAGAATATTGGAAAAAAACAGGGTTTTTTTGCATCTGCTTTCTGTTTTTATTTTTTTTTTTAAATTTTCTAAAGGGAGCCTGTTTTCTCAGTGCTGTGCCCTAACCCATCCTATGTGGCATCCCTTTGTCCAGGCCATAAAATCCCAGAAACAGCTTGGATTGGAAGAGACTTTAACACCCATCCAGTTCCACCCCTCTGCCACGGGGCAGGGACACCTTCCACTAGACCGGGTTGCTCCAACCTGACCTGTTGGACAATCCCAGTCTGATTCAAGTCTCCTTTGCCTCCCCCAGCCCCAAACCAGCGCCTGCTGAGGGTGTGAAGTCCAACCCCTCCAAGCGGCACCGCGACCGGCTCAACCAGGAGCTGACCAGGCTGACGGGGCTGCTGCCCTTCCCCGAGGATGTGCGCTCCAGGCTCGACAAACTCTCCATCCTGCGCCTGGCCGTGGGCTACCTGAAGGTCAAGAGCTACCTCATGGGTGAGTGGCCGTGTTGGGAGAGGGGGGAGAAGCCCCTGGGGTCAGTGCCCTCTGCACAGCTCCCATCCCTCCCCGAACTCTGGGGTGGGAGGTTGTGTTTCCTGAGGGGGGGATGATGGTGAGGTGTGGGGTCAGATCCTTGGACGTTGATGCAGCTGGAAAAGTGGGGAGGGAAGTGCTTCCTCTCCCAAAACGTGGAGGAATTGAACATGGAGCATCTATCCCTCCTGACATGTGTTTTATCTGTATTCCCTCTGGAAGAAATCATTGGGGGGGTGATTCCCAGTTTGTTTTCTGGAAGGAAGGAATCACTTTCCCTTTTGGATGTTGCACATCCAAGTCTGGTTCTGTTTGGCCAGTTATGGGTGCTTGGTGTGCTGGAAAAGCAACATCCTTGGGACTGGGAGAGCAGCCTTGGAAACTGAGGGCTGGAGAGGAGGTGGGTGAGTGACTGGGGAGGGGCTGGTGCTGTTGGGAGCAGAGGACCCCGACCCCATTGCTCTTGGAAGGGGTGACTGGCAGGGAAACAGGATGGAGGGAGCAGTTTGGGTGCCTGCCCAGCAGCTGAGACCTCCTGCAAAGTCCCTCCATGTCACTGGCAGCCATCCTGCCCCTCCTGTGCCCAAACACCCTCCTCTCCATCCAAACCCCTCCTGTGTCCCTCCCCCAGCACCCCATGGGGGATAAGGGAGTGATGGGTGCAACTGTGTCTTGTTGAGCAGCAACACTTCCCTCATCTAACTGGAATGGCAGTTTAAAATTCAATTAATGAATTAATGATAAATGTATAATATAATACATATGCCCTGTTGTTGTGTCCTGTATTCTGCATTTTTGCATTTATTCTATATTCGGTGTTCTTATATTTATTCCTCCCTCCCTATTCTTCTTCAATCAAATCTTCATCAATTCTTCTTCAGTCCAATCTTCTTTACTCCAATCTTCAATCCAATCTTCTTCAATGTATTATAACTACACTATATCTAATGCATAAATTACAATATATATCATATGTGTTGAATGTATGGTATAGAATATAATATATGATTATTCAGTTATAAATTGAATTGAAACCCCAGGGTTTCCCCTGCTGGGCAGGAGGGGTGGGTGTTGCTGCCCAGGGCTGCCCCTCCCTGAGGCTGCCAGGAGTCACAGGGCTGCTCCAGAGGCCCTCATTCCCTTTGGAATCCCATTGGCTCATTTGTTTCCCATTTTTTCCCTTGGAGGGCTCTCACATTCTCACAGTGTTACTGCTGGGCTCAGCTGTGGGGGGTCGATTGTGCCTCTCTGGTGAGTGTTCCTGTGTGACTGAGGGGGATGCCTCATACCCAGTGTGTTTTTGTGGGACGAAGGGATGAGCTGGCACTCCTGTGTTTGCCTCCCTGCAGATATCCCAGCACAGGGCAGCAGCAGCAGGGGGGAGGCTGTGCCTGGACATTGCTGCTCTTCTGCTCCTGCTCTGGGCACCAGGGGCTTTTGGGGGTGTTTTCCCCCATGTGTGCAGCTCCTTCCTCCTGCTCAGCGACTGCCCTCTGGATTTTCAGTGGTCACTGATGTATCTGAGATGGTCACTGTCCCAGATCCAGTGGCTGGGGGTGGGAGGTGCTCAGGGATGTGGTTTAGTGGCACTGCTGGGTTGGTGTTGGGCTCTGTGGATCCTGGAGGTCTTTTCCAGCCTTTATAATTCTCCGGCTGGGCTCCTGAAGCTGTAGCTCACACACGGAGCTGCAGTGGTGAGATCTCTCCATCAGAGATGGTTCTTTAGGTGGGAGCCAGAGCAGCTCCATCTCCACCTCCCGGTCCTGGAGCAGCACAACAGTGATGCCTCTGGAATGGACTTGAGGGTGGCTGGTGGACCACCCAGAGTGGTTGAGTTTTGATGGACCCTCATGCTCATCCTGCTGACTGGCCTCTCTTGTGGTCTCAGCTGTTCCCTGAGCACCCCAACACGTCGTGGGAGTTGCTGCAGGCNGGAAGATGTCTTTTCCCCAGAGGTGGTTGCTGCACGTGCTGGGTGTGCTTTGGGCTCCTCACAGCCAAGGATGGACTGAGAGCGAGCCTTGCTGAGTGTCTCTTCCTCTGTTACCTGCTCTTTTGCAGGAAAACCTGGGGAATGGGGTTCAGTTCCCACATGTCTGAGGTGCAGGATGGGTGGCTGGGAAGGGACGCACCCAAATGCCCTGCTGGCAAGGTGTGATGCTTTGGGGACACCACAGGTCCTTCTGTCCCTGGCAGTGCTGGCAGAGCATTAAAATCGTCCCTCCTCACTGATCCAGCCACGGGCTGTGGCACCCAGTGTGTGTCTGGGCTAAGGGGGGTGTGGGGGTGCAGAGCCTGGCTGGGGACGACTCATCACGTTCCCAGAGTCACCAGGATGTGCAGACAGGGATGCCTTTCATCTCCAGCACCCCAGTGGAGTGGGTGATGGACTCTGCTGGGGGCAGAGCACGTGCAGGGCAGGATGGCATCAGCAGCTCTCTGTGCCTGGAGGCTCCTATTGTGTCTTCTCCCCCCTGCAGACAGAACAGACTTGGCTCCCTTAGCTTTTGCCTCATGCCCAGCCCTCTGGGGCTCTCCCAGGGCCCTCTCCAGCTGGGATGCTGGTCTCCAGGAGGACACCCCTGTGCCAAGCTCTCCAGATGGGACCCGTGCCTGCTGGCAGGAGCTGGTTCCTACTGGCTGTGCTCAGCATGTGCTTCCCAGCGTGGGAGCTGCTCTGGAGAAGCCATGGGCATTGCAGGGATTCATGTTCTTCCTTGGAGACCCGTCCTGCCACGCCAATTACTCCCATCTGGCTGCTGGCCTGTGATTTCCAGCTCCTGCCCCTTGCTCTGCCCCTGTTTGCCCTGAAGTTCATCGTGTTTGACTGCAGATGATGCCCCCCATTCATCAGGGCCAGGCTGGTTGCAGGGTGAGGTCCCGTGTCAGCTGCAGGTCACAGCAGCCTGTTCCTGCTGCTGCTGGTCCTGCCCTGTCCCCCCTGGCATTCTGGGGGACCCTCGTGCTGCGCTTTCTGCCCCAGTTTTGCTGTCCCCTGCTCCGTGCAGGAGAGCATGGCATCGCCTGGAGAGCAGGGAGCATCCCTGTCCTCTCTCCATCCACAGCCCGAGGGTGGCCTTATCTCCAGGCAGGAGACAGAGGGGTGTTTTGATAGACTCATAATTGCCTTATCTCCAGACAATTGATAGGCCAATTGCATGTGGGCTCACAGGGTGATGCCCCGAGGCTCCTTTTCCTCTTGTGCTGCATTTCTGCTGCTCCCTCCAGCCCTGTGTTGTCTGACAGGGGAGAGGTCTGAGGGAGGGGGCTCCAACCTGCTCCAGCTTCTCTGGCACTTCTGATCTGTGGGTGCTCTGTGCCCCTGGCTTGGGGGCTGACCTGTTTAGTGGGGTCTAGGAAGTCAGGCATCGGGGTGTGGGGCAGTGTTTGGGGTGGCACAGAGTGGGTTTGGGTGCTGGGACCAGTGCCAGCTTACACGGTGGATACCAGGCAAAGGGACTTGCCTGCTCCTCTGGGTGGGATCCTGGTTTCCACTGCAGGGGAATGACTTACTGCATCACCTTTTAAACATGCTTTGCTTTTTAATGTTCTCTCTTCTGTCTGTGCTTTAATGAGAAACCAGACAATCAGTAGTTGGTGGGAAATGCCAAGGTTTGGGTATGGAGAGGGAGCTCCCCCTGTGCCTCCACGGGCTGATTTGGGGCACACACATCTGCTCCAAGTCCTCTGTCCCCTGGGGCCTTGCTACAGGTGTTGCACAGCTCTGGAGTCTCAGTTTCTCTGTGCAAAATAAAGCAAAATAAAAAAGGAAATTTGGCCTTTAAGTTGGGGTGCTCAGGAAAATGGTTTGGATTAGCCATGGATTGCTGACTCCTTCCTTCCCCTAGGGTTGGCAGGGACCGGACCTTGAGATTGTTTGCTAAAATCTCAGCAGGCTGGTTTTGGCTGTGCCCCCTGGCTCGACTCTTCTCAGTAGGCAGGAGGAGGAACAGCCCCAGGAGTCCAGGTTTCCCTCTTCCTTTGCTTTTGGCATGCACTTGTCCCCAGCTGTGGGGGATGCCCTGTGGGTTCCTCATGGGGGTCCTGCCACAGTTGAGCAGCCCTGTTTGCAATTGTCACCAAGATGAGGCTCCTCCACCCTCCCGGGGCCAGAGCCCGCTTTGGGCATCACTGAACTCTCACAGAATCATGGACTAGTTTGGGCTGGAAGGGACCCTAAAGATGGTCCAGTTCCAAATCCTTCTTACCCGAGGTTATATGGATAAAACATGGCAAGGGAGGGGCTCAGGGCTTGGTGCTTTCTGAGCTTTGCTCATCAGATCCAGTGCTGGTGGATAGCAGTGACAGGTCTGGTGCTACCCAAACCTGCCTTAGAGGCACGTCAAGGGCTTTGCCACTCACACAAAAAGGGGCTGAGCTCCTGCCTGCACACCAGTCTGCAGTGGTTGCTACTTGGACCTGTGTCTGACGGTCTCCCAGACAAATCTGGAGTGACTTTGCTGATCCCTGTCTCTTGGAGAGCCAGTGCCCAAGGAGAAAAGCCTGTCTCTCTGTCGGCAGTGCTGAGTGCTGTGGTGCTCTGGGCCCTGTGTGGTGTGACAGGAGCCCCCCTTGATGCAAACAGTGAGAGCTCAGGTGGGTTTTAGTGCTGAGTGGCTTGGAAAAAAACCCCAGCTAGGTGGAGAGCTGTGCTGGGATTTGTTTCCTACGGTTCCTGTGGCAAAGGAGGCAGATGCTGGGCTGACAGATGTGGCTCTGCCAAGGGTGAGTGGGAAAACGGGGCTTAAAATGCTCTGTGAGATGGAGAGGGTGTGCTTAGGGAATGTGCTGCTGTGCCCTCTGCCTGGGTCACCCAGGTGGAGAGATCTGCAATAGAGAGAATCGTGGAGTCCTGGAACAGTTTGGGTTGGAAGGGACCTCAAAGCTCATCCCATCCCATCCCCTGCCATGGGCAGGGACACCTCCCACCAGCCCAGGTTGCTCCAAGCCCTGTCCAGCCTGGCCTTGGACACTCCCAGGGATGGGGCAGCCACAGCTTCTCTGGGCACCCTGTGCCAGGGCCTGCCCACCCTCACAGGGAAGGATTTCTTCCTGATATCCCATCTAACCCTGCCCTCTCTCAGAGCCTCTCCTGCTACAAGACCACACTCTGGTGTCTGGCAGAGCTGGAGGTGCCCCACAGCTCCTAACAAACAGTGAAGAGTGGGGTCCCTCCCCATCACCCCCTGCCCCACACCCAGCCCAGTGCCACCCTGGGGCAGGAAATGCCACTTGTGGTTTTGTTTCACCTCCTGCCAAACCTCCACCAAGCATGTCTGGGCTGCTGCCCGAGCGTGAGGGAGGGCAGGGTGGTGTCCTGCATGGGCTGGGACATGTGGCAGGGCTGTCTTCTCCACATCTGGCTTCCCACGAGGATGTGCTGGGTGGAATGTCCCTGCCACCCCTGGGGTTCGAGTCCTGCTGGGTGTCTGTCCACCTGCCCATGGAGGAGTGCAGGGTGAATCCTCCCAGAGCTGTGCTGGACATTCCCCACTCTTGCACTGGTGCAGTTGGGGAGGTTAGACCCAGGATCCCCATCTGTGCCAGGGACAGGTCCTGGGAAACCCAGGAAACCCCCTGCAGCAGACGCTGCTTGAGCAGGGGGTGGGCTTGGGAGGTGTCCCCAGGTCCTGTCCCACCCCTGCTGCTGCTCTCACCAGCTTCCTTCCCATGCCCTGCTGCAGGGCAGCTGGCACAGGTCTCACTGGGTAATCTCTCTGCAATCAGCACTCAATTAGCTGTTTTATTCTTCTCCTCGTGTTGTGTTGTGTTGTGTTGTTACCGTGGGCCAGAGCTCCAGGGGGCTGAGCCTGAAGTAACTGATGCAGCAAAAGGAGTCAAGTTGAAATCTGTCCCTGGATAAGATCCTGCAGGACTGTGTGGGATGAGCAATGAGCATTTGCATAAGCAGGTTGGAGAGGCTGGCGAGGACCTCACGGGTGCCAGAGCTCTCCTGGGCATTTCTGTGCTCCTTGGAAAACGCTGGGTGACTTTTCCTAATGGGTGTATAATCTGTGGGTTTGGCTTTTGTCTGTTTTACTTGGATGGCATGAGCCTGCTCTGCTTGGCACGATGCCTTTGTTAAACAGCTGGGGCAGAGGTTGATGCTGATTTCACAGGGTTTGGGATCAGATCCAAGAGGAAAAGAGTTGTGCGTGGCTTGGCGTTGCTGGAGGAGCTGGGAGCTCCTGGATTTGTGGTGCCAGGCACCTCTGGAGCCTGTTCAAAAGGAAGGGAAGCCTGTCACCTCCCACCGGTGTAACCCAGTCCGTGAGAGCAAAACCAGCTCCAGGGCTGTTTCCAATAACCCTTTTTTCTCCAGTGCCAAATCCGTGCCAGAGGCAAGGGATGTGTTTTAGCCTTGCTGTGTCTGTGAGCGTGACAAGCAAAAAGGGGAGAGATTGGCTTGCTTTGCTCCCTTTTCCTTCTTTCTGCTGCTTGAGGACCTTCCTCATTGCAGGGCTTAGAAACCCCCTTGCAGAGGCAAGAGAGCCAACCCAAGGGGGGGATGAAAACGTTCCTGATCCTGCCTGGCGCCTTCCCTGGCTGTATGAGGGCCTCTCAGTCTCTGGGGGTCACACCAGCAGCAGGACATCTCCTCCAGGCCTCTGACTGGTGCTGGGGGTCAGGACAGAGCTGGCTTTCCCCCTCCTGTCTCAAAAGCTGCACACAGAGAGCCTCTGTCCAAGCACTTTGGAAAGAGACATGACCACCAAATTCTTTAGCAAATGCCTGGGACTTGTGTGGGAACTGCAGATGACTCTCCTGGTGGCCTTTTTCATAGAATTACGGAATCAGTAAGGTTGGAAAAGACTTCTGTGAACATCAAGTCCAACCATTAACCCAGCACTGCCAAGCCCACCACTAAACCATGTCCCTGGGCCCCACATCCTCCTGTTAATCCCTGTGAATTCTCAAGGATGTGCATCAGGAGACTGGAAAAACTGGGCACAAAGAGCCAAAGTGCATCATCTTCCTCATCTGCAGTTACATCCATTGCTGTGGGTACATCATAGCTTGGATGCATGTTGGACCTGTTTGCTGTTGGGTTCTCTAAGCCCACAGCAGCCCTCCCTGGCTCTCCCTGCAGATGCTGCTGGTGGGCACTGGGAGAGAGCTGGACACCACATGTTCCCAGGATGTGCATCCCCCTGAAACACTGTCTGCCCTTTTGGAGCTTTGTTTTGGAAGAAGTTATTCCTTTCTGAAATGCCCTGCCAGCCTGCCTCATTTCAATGCTTTAGAGAGGAGTCAGCCCTTCAAAAGAAAGCAGATTTAAAAAAAGACTCGATGTTTCACTTAGAAACTATTCTGCTCTGTGAAGTGGAAATTGAAGCCATGCCCGTGGTCCAGATGGGCTCGGGATGTGTTGGTGTGGGGATCACGTGGCAGTCCCGTGAGGAGGCTTTTGGCTTTCCCAGAGCTCTCAGATCCCCTGGCCTGCCTGCTCCATCTCTGAGGGCACAGGATGGGAAGGGGCAGAAGGTGTGACTGATGGAGAAGGTGGAGATGCTGTTTGAGCATCTCTAAGGAGCGCTCAGGCTTTTTTTTGGGGGGCTGGAGTATCCCAGCTCTGTCAGCCACGAAGGTAGAGGCTAATTCTGCTCCATGGGCTCAGAGCATCCTCCCCACTGCTCTTTGTGTCACCCTGGGCAAGACCTTCAGCTAATTACCTTTGCCCAAGCTGTGTCCATGGCCCTGCCTGCTGACAGCCTGTGTGGGGAGGTGCTTGGTGCCCCTCAGGCTGCACCTGGAAACACTCAGGGCTATTTTGACACCAAACTGGTTTTTAATGCAAATGTGCCCATCCACCAGGGGGAATGCCTGTGCACATTGATGGTTTGGTGCCAAGCAAAGTGCCTCATATCAGCAGTTTCATGTGAAACTTGTTTGGGTTCTGAATTACTTTGGCTCAGTGTTACCAGGAGCAAACCTTGAGACCCTTTCTGTGGTGAAACGAGATCTTCTACCGTGGAGAAAATGAAACATAGGGTCAGACTCGGTGGTTCAAGGTTCCTCCTTGTCTTCTACTGCTCCCCCAAATTCAGAGGATCTTTTCCTTTGGATCCACCCAAGGCCATGCAGCAGCCTCTGGCACACCAGGCAGGGCAGGCAGTGATCTCTGCTGGGATGTGGATCCCATGGGATGTGTGAGCTTTGTCTGACCTTGGGGTGCTGCAGGAGCTCATGATGGTGGCAAAGGTGGGTGGTTCCTGCGTGGGGGCTGCTCTGAGCTCTCTCTGTGGGGTTGGTGTGTTGAGCTGGCACAAAAACATGCCTTGAAACTGCCCTGAGTTTACACTGAGTTTCCTCAGTGATAGCCAGCAGCTGAGGTGCCAGGGTGGGGTTGTCCCTGTCCTCGTTCCTGCTCCCTGAACAACCGGTTTGCCGTGCATCCTGTGATGCTCGAGGTCCTGTGACCAGGCCAGGAGGGGCTGTTGTGTTGGTTGCACCCAAGGGTGTTGCCTTGTAGGCATCTAGGGATGAAGCATGAGGCAGCACGTGAATCAGCTTGGGGAGGTCATGGCAGCGAGTCCTGGCAGCCGAGAGCTGCTCAGGTGTCGTGGGAACACCATGCACACCAACCCTCTGATCTGCTTCTGAGCAGCCAGAGGTGCAAGGGAGAAAAAAATATGGGTGGTTTGGTGGCATCTTGAGTGGTTTGGAAAGGTTTGCCCCCATCCTTCTTCAGCCCTGATGGGCAGGAGAGCAGAGAGGGCACCCCACTGGGGTGGCTTGGAGGCAGCTCCAGCTCTGCCAGGCTCTGACCTGAAGAGTTACCACTGAACTGGGTGCTGTTTCCCAGCCTGGCCATGCCAGAAGCACTTACCCCTGTCCTCTGCATCCCTGCCTCAGACCTTGGCACAAGTGAGGTTTCCCAGGAATGGGGAAGGGGAAATAACCTCTGGGAGGAAGCCTTGGGCAAGGTGGGCATGGCTCTGTCAGCGGGCTCTGTGCCAGTCCCCACTGTCTCACCTCCCTCCCAGCTGGGTCCGTGGGCATCGGGTGGCTCGGTGTGGCTGCACGAGCAGCCCTGGGGTGGGCAAGAGGAGGGAGAGGCTCCTGGTTTGCCCCTTCCACGCTGATTTCTTGCCTTCTCCCTTGCAGCCACGGCTCCAAAGGCTGGCAGCTGCATGCTGGAGCAGCCCAGAGCCCCAGGAGGGAGCCGAGGGACGGAGCTGCAGGTCGGCAGGGAGCTGTTTCCCGAGGGGGAACTGCTGCTCCAGGTACTGTGCTGGGATTTGGGCATTTGGGGTCTTCCCAGCAGCTCTGGAGTGTGTGGGCCCATCTGTGGAGCAAGGGGAGACCCTGCTTTGCCCAGAGCTGCTTCACTGTGATTTCTGCAGGCACTGAGCACCCTGGGACAGAGACCAGTGACACTGCCTGGCTGTGACAGACTGGTGTCCTCATCCCACCTTTCCCTCTCATTCCCACTGCCATTCTCTGCCCCTTTGGTTATGCTGCAGCTCATGGACTCAAGTTCCATCCCAACCAAGAGGTTCAGGGACATCCTGTGGTGGTGTAGGGGTTGATCCCTGTTAGTCTCTGGGGTGGTGTGTGCCTTCTGTTCCATCACACACTGAGAGATGAATGGTGGCAGGACCCCACCCCAAACATCCCCCAGGAGCTCTTTGCCCCACCTGGGGCATTGCATGAGCTCCACAGGGATATGTTCCCTGCCTGCCTGGGATGGGATGGGAAAAGCCCAGCTTCAGTTTGTAGGTTGTGGGGGGAGAAAAGAAGGGAAGATGGGTCTTGAGAAGACTGGTGGACAAAGTCAGTGGGTGGTGGGAGCTTTGCTTTGGTTTCACCAGCGAGTGAGTGTCTAATGGCAGAGCCGTGAGTGAACTTCAGAGCACGAGGAGCTGGTGAATCAGCTGCCCAGAATGCTGTTTGTTTGGGCTGCCACTTATAAATGTGAGCTGGAAGAAACTGGGATGGAAAGGTCACATGAAAAGGTTGGTTGCTGAACAAACATCTGGGCATGTCAGCCTGGGAACAGGCAGCTCCCTGGGGGCAGGGCAGGTCTGTGCAAACCCTTCAGCTCTTCCCTGTGCCTGGCATTGCGTGTGCCTCTGCTTTCACAGAGTCCCAGGCTGGGCTGGGAGGGACCTTAAAGGTCATCCAGTGCCACCCCCTGCCATGGCAGGGACAGCTGCCACTAGCCCAGATTGCTCCAAGCCCTGTCCAGCCTGGCCTTGGGCACTCCCAGGGATGGGGCAGCCACAGCTCCTCTGGCCTGCCCGCTCTCCCAGCCAGGAATTCCTTCCCAATATCCCATCCAACCCTTCCTTCTGTCAGTGGGAAGATGTTCCCCCTTGTCCCGTCCATGCACACCCTTTACAAAGTGCCTCTCCAGCTCTCCTGGAGGCCTTCTGGGCCTTCAGTCCTCTTCTCCCACCTCTCCAAGCACCAGCAGAGGGGTGTTTGGCTCCTTGGAGCCTGACCTCAGTCCCCTCACCCCAGGGCAGGCGGGGCAGGGGCGTGTGAATGGACCCCCAGCACGAGCCTCTGGGTGGGATTTTGGTGAGGCAGCGGCTCCTGGGAGCTCAGGGGGACTTTTGGCAGTGAGCCTTGGACCACACGAAGTGTCCCCTGTGCTCCCAGCTGTCTGCAAGTGTGACAGTCACAGAGGAACAGCTGGACTAACAGGACAGCCAGGAGGGAGCCCGTGGTTGCCCCAGTCCCACCATGGAGCTGCTCCCGAGCCCTCTCCAGGGGGTTGGAGCTGAGTTGGACCATCTGATGGCAATTTGTTGAGCCACCAGAGCGTTGGCAGCCTCGGGTGGCTGAAGGCATCTGGAGAGCTTATGAGGTGTGAATGTGACAGAGATCCCTCAGGGAGCTGCCTGGTGGCTGGTTTATTCCCCCCCCGCCCCCCCCCCAGAAGAGCATTTTAATCAGACACTGTAATTTGCAGAAAACTCTGACTCAGGGCCCCTCGAGGGGCTGCAGCACACAAAGGAAAGGGGCCCAGTGATCTGGGGTGTCCATTTAGGGTGTTCCTTTCCCAATTTCTCTCCATCTATTGGCTAATAAATTAAATATATCACAGACAAGAGAAGGGGGCATGAGTTACTGTCTAATGCAGTGCTTTGCCTTTGGAGCAAATCAGCCTGAAATGGGCCCCAGATACATCTGGATCTGCATCTTGCCTCATTTTCTGGGTGTTCACTGGGTGTGGGAGCTCCCCTCCCTTTACACCAGCCATGATCTCCTAGAGGTTTGGAATAGGTTCCCTAATTTGTGGTGCCCAGAGAAGCTGTGGCTGCCCGATCCCTGGGAGTGTCCCAGGCCAGGTTGGACAAGGCTTGGAGCAACCTGGGCTGGTGGGAGGTGTCCCTGCCCATGGCAGGGGGGGGGATGGGATGGGCTTTGAGGTCTCTTCAGACCCCACTCCCCTAAAGGGGCTTCAGGAGAGCTGGAGAGGGACTGGGGACAAGGGATGGAGGGACAGGACACAGGGAATGGCTTCCCACTGCCAGAGGGCGAGACGAGATATTGGGAAGAAATTCTTGGCTAGGATAGAATTCCCAGAGAAGCTGTGACTGCCCAATCCCTGGGGGTGTCCAAGGGCAGGTTGGATGGGGCTTGGAGCAACCTGGGCTGGTGGGAGGTGTCCCTGCCCATGGCAGGGGGTGGGATGGGATGACCTTCAAGGCCCCTTCCAACCCAAACCACTCTGGGGTTCTTTGATTCCATGTCAGGGCCTTCACAACTCTGGGATTCCAGATTTTCCCCACCTCTTTTTCTTTCAAGGTGGCTGTTGGTTTTAGCTGTGTCACCATCTTTGTGTGATGTTGGTGACTGGGGTTGATCTTCCTTCCAGTATGTTGTGAGAAGTTTTTCAGGTACCCTCAGGGCCGGGGGTGGGGGACAGATGCCCTTGGGTGCTACGGGCTAAAAAGCAGGTTTTGAAGCAGGGGAGGTGATTTGAGACAGTGTGGGGAGAAGACATAGAAAAATAAGCTTGTATAGCCTCTAACTGTTAAATTCAGGATGAGGAGCAAGGTCTGAATTGTCTTTGGATGTCATCCTTAAAATTAATGAGGGGATAAATAGGTCAGGTCAGGGAGTGACTGTAGTTTGGTTGCTATCTTTGAAGGCTTCACTAGCTTGAACTGGCTCCAGGCTTGTCCTGGAGTCTCCAGGCTCCTGGGTGGCTCAGAGCAGCCCTTCTTCCCCCTACACACCCACTGCTGCTTGTTATTGAAGTTGTAAGCAGGTTTGTTGCCGGCGGCTGTGGCCGAGTGGGTAAAGCTGCCGCCCCTGGATCCGTGCTCCTTCTCGGAAGGACGCCGGTTCGAGTCCTGCGGGTCTCGCTCTGCCAACTTCGTCCGGGCTTGCCCCGGCCAAGGCTAGGAGTGTCCCAGGGCTAAAGGGGGTGGGGCCAGTTCCGCGCACGCTGAGCTCCACGGAATAAATCCATTCGCGCAGGCATAAAAAGCATTGTCGTTCGCGACGGCTAGCCACACACAAGCAGGTTTGTTAGGGGAAATCATAGAATCATGGAATACCCTGAGCTGGAAGGGACCCACAAGGATGGTCATGCCCAAAGAGCCCCAGAAGAGTGCAGTGGTACCCAGCTGGTGCTGCTGGAGAGGAGGAAACCAGCTCTAGGTGCTCCATGAAACCTCTCCTGAGCCAGTCCCTGCAGTGAGAGGCTTTCCACGATGGGCTTGGAGAAAGTGGTCAGTCCATCCTGGGTCACTGCCCATGCTGGGGATAAAAAGACCAGCAGAATTAAGTCTTGCATGGTTGTCAGGTGCTTCCCTTCTTTGTGGGGTTCCTTGTTGATGAGGAAGGTCCCTTCCTGGGCTGAAGGTGGGGAGGGTAACTCTGGGCTCAATTTCTGCTTTCAGGCACTCAATGGGTTTGTCATCGCCGTGACAGGAGATGGCCACATCTTCTACATCTCCCCTACAGTGCAGGACTACCTGGGCTTCCACCAGGTGGGTACCCTGTCTCCCTGGCACCCAGAGGGGTGCACTGCTCTGGGAAGGGGGTGCTGATGGGCATGGTTCTTCCTGCTCCCTGCCAGCTCCCTTGGGCTGTCTGTGAGGTGCATTCCCAAGTGAATCGTGTTCTCTGGGGGCTGTGAAAGCCAGTCAGCATGTTTGTGGCTTCAGGGGGAACAGATACCGTGGCAGGGCTCTGCCCACATCCCCCTCTTCACATCCAGCTCCTCTGGCCAAAGGACTGGGGCATCAGGGGGGTTGTGAGGCTGCTAAACCCGTTTCATTGCAGGGATTCCTGGAGCACCTGTGGAGGCTGATGTTGTTTGCATCTTTTTCCTCTCTTTGCACCCATTCGAAGCTCCCTGGGATGCCCCAAGTCAAAACTGCTGTCAGGCAGGGGGTGAACTTCTCAAAGCATGTCTGGTTAAGCAGAAAGCTCTCATCCAACATGTTGCTGAGGGCAGGGACATGGCAGTCCAGCCTGTGCTGTCCACGGGCTTGGCAGGACCTCTGGGGTACAGATTCCCATGGGTTTCGAGTAAACAAAACCTCCCAACCCCTTTTTTAAGACAGCAAATTCCCCTGCACAAATCTGGGGGTTAAAAAAAAAAGGTTTGGTTTGTTCAAAATGTTCAAAATCCAACTTGAAATTATTTTTTATATTGATCCTGTGGAGTAAATTTGCAGAGAAGCCGGGATGGCAGTGCAGGAGAGAGCTGGTGTGCTGCTGCAGGCCAGCATGTTGTACCCCACAAGCAAACTCCCCTCGGGCACCCTGCAGCCTGCCTGCTGCTGTGCCTGGGTTTGGTCCCGAGGAGACACTGCAGTTCAGATGTGTTCGCCCCTCAGATGGGGAGAGAAGCTTCCCAAAGAGCAGGGGAAGGAGCTGGAGTTTCAGCTTTTCCCATTAAGGATTGAGAGCCAGAGGGAGGGTGAAACATCCGAGGAAGGGCTGGATAACACCGGGGGAACCTCAGCCTTGGCGTTGTGGGGGCGAGGCTGGAAAGCTGACCTTGGCTGTGGGCAGGGAATGCCGGGGAAGCAGGGAGTGTTACCCTGAGCAGCCAGGGTTACCTGGGCATCGCCATTCCTGCTGCTTCTGGAAACCTCGGAGCTGCTCCCGAGATTTCCCCAGGCAGACCCCCCTCTCTGCTCCCTCTCCCTGCTCCCTGAGCCATCCCTGACAGCTCAGCCTCTCCTGCTCCTCGCCCCGTGGGTGGCACACAAAGCGTTTGCCTGCTCCTCACACTTCCAGCACCCAGGAGGGAACACCCTGTGTGTGTCCCCCATGATCCCACGCTATCCCTTGTGTCCTTGCAGTCGGATCTCATCTACCAGAGTGTGTATGAGCTGATCCACGCCGATGACCGGGCTGCCTTCGGCCACCAGCTGCGCGGTGAGTGCCGGCCGGTGCCGGGGGCAGCGCGGGGGGGTCCGCGGGTCGGAGCCGGGAGCCCGACGGGCACGGCACAGCTCGGAAGGCTTCGCTTTCCCTGTGGTTTTCCAGCCTTTCCCGCTGAGCAGCCGCTGCTGGGGGGATGCAGCGACACGGGCAGCCCCCAGCACGCCCATCCCGAGGAGCCATCCTTCCTGGAGAGGAGCTTCACCTGCCGCTTCCGCTGCTTGCTGGATAACTCCTCGGGATTCCTGGTAACGCAGCCCCACGCTGGGACACCCGTGTGCCCTCAGGGCACAGCCAGTTCCCACCACCCCTTTTGCCCAACGTGTTCCAATCCCCTCTTAAGGCTTTGAGTTTCCGTGGGCGCCTCAAGTTCCTCCTCGGGCAGCAGAAATCACTGCCAGACAAGTCCCCCGTTGCTCTCTTTGCCATTGCAACTCTCCTCCAGCCACTCTCCATCCTGGAGCTCCGCACCAAGACACTGATCTTCCAGACAAAGCACAAGCTGGACTTCACTCCCATGGCCTGTGATTCCCGGTAGGCACCTCTCACCTTCCCCGTGGCAAAATCCCTGGTGCTGGACAGAAAACTTGTGGGAACAAGGCATGTTTGACCTGGCTCCCAGGACAAGGTGCCTGAGGCTTCTGTCCCCCCAGTAACATGGGGAGCAGATTCACTGGGCATCAGCACTTCTTGTCTGCTGTGATTTAGCCCAGCACGGGGTGGTTTTATGGAAGAGGGGGTGTGGCTCAGCCCGGGATGGCGTGGCAGGCTTTGGCAGGGGATCACGTGTGGGTGGTGGGGTGCAGCTGTGGGGGCTCCGTCCCTGGCATCACAGGGTTCCCGTGCCGTTTGCAGGGGAAAGGTGGTCCTGGGATACACGGAAAGGGAGCTGTGCAGGAGGGGCTCCGGGTACCAGTTCGTGCACGCGGCTGACATGATGCACTGCGCGGAGAACCACGTGAAGAGTGAGTGCTGGGGGGGCATGGGTGTCTGTGGGCAGGGGGTGTCTGCGGGCAGGGGGTGTCTGCGGGCAGCTGGGAGGCTCTGGCTCTGCCCTGCTGCCCCTCGGAGCTGTGTGTCGGGGCTGGAGGAGCCGGGATAAAGGCGCATCCCCTGGCTGAGCCCGCTCGGGGGGCTGGCGCAGAGGCAGCATCCTGCACCCCCGGCGTGCTCCTCAGCCTCGTGGCGCCTTGCCCGTGTGGCTTGGCAGCCCCCACGGGGGAGCTCTGTGTCTGTGCCACCTCTCTTCTGTCCCTGCCCCAGTGATGAGGACGGGGGAGAGCGGGCTGACGGTGTTCCGGCTGCTGACCAAGCGGGCCGGCTGGGTGTGGGTTCAGGCCAACGCGCGCCTCGTGTACAAGGGCGGCCAGCCCGACTGCATCATCGCCCGGCAGCGAGCCCTGTCGTGAGTATCCCGGGCTCCCTGCCCTGCTCCCTGCCCTGAGCCCCAGGGGCTGCTTCAGGAGGGTGGAGGTCCTCCTGTATTGTGAGTGAACGGGCTCTGAGAAGGGGGGTGTGGAGCTGCTCCTGCCTGGGGTGAGCCCTGGACACGCAGCTCTCCCCTGAGCTCCCTGTTTGCTCCCCCCCAGCAGCCAGCCCCATGCAGCACCCTTCTCCTCTAGAAAAGCCAGGGCAGGGCTGTGAGCTCCTCTCTTGCTGTCGGAAGGGTGGTTCTGTCCGACCCAGAGGAGGTGCTCATGCTGTTTCCATCTCTTTTTCCCCAAAGGAATGAAGAAGGGGAGGAACACCTGCGGAAAAGGAACCTGCAGTTGCCTTTTAGCTTTGCCACGGGGGAAGCAGTCCTGTATGGGAATGACCTTCCCGGGTTCCTGGGCTCCTTCCAAGCCAAGGAGGAGTTGCAGACACAAGCAAACTCCCGCTCAAAGCAGCACTTGGTAGACCCCAACTCTCTGCTCGGGGCCATGATGAAGCAGGATGTGTCCATATACAACTCCCCCGCTGATAACGTGCCTCAGTTCTCCCTGCCAGATTTCGCCTCCGAGCCCGATGCCCTGGGCAGGAGTGAGGGCACTGGTGATGCCAAGGACAGCGACTCCCTCCTGGTGGTTATTGAAACCCTCTTTGAGAGGAGTGAGCGGGATGGGAACACCTGCCAGAGCCTCGGCGTGGACCAGGCAGAGCTGCAGCAGTGGGAGGAGGCCCTGCTCAGCCTGGGGGCAGCGGAGGGGTCACCGGCCCAGGGGGGTGACGAGAGGCCGGGCACCAAGGTGGCACCCTGTGTGGAGCAAGTGCTCCTCAGGGAGAGTGCTGGGAAGAGCACGGACCTCCCACACTGCGGTGCATCTCCCTGCAGTGAGGAAGGCAGCGTTGTGGCTCATTTCCAGCACTGCTGGGCGGCTGACCCAGCATTTCAAGCAGCCCCCCAGCCCCAGGCCCTGGGTGCACAGGGAGGCCAAGGGGCTGTGATCTCTGCAGTCTCTGGTAGCTCCCAGCTGGGCTCTGCTCCCCCAGAGCAGCAGGTCCCGTTTAACCCGGCTGGGCTGGCGGGAGGGACTGTGCTGGGGGTCCCCATCTCCAGCAGCAAATCCTCTGGAGCACTTCAGCGGGCTACACAAGTGCTTCAAGCAGAAGTTCCCCCCTGTGTTCCTGTAGACAGCCCTGTTGCTGCTGCTCAGAGCCAGCCAGGGTGCCAGCTGCTGGGCTGCCCACCTCCAGTGCACTCAGACACAGCAGTGGCTCGGTGGCACCACGTCCCGCTCCAGGCAAACCCGGCTCTGGGGCAGAGCGCTCCTCCCAGAGGGTGCCCATCGGAGGCTTGGATGGCCATAGCTCCAAAACAGCTGGAAGCAGCAGGAACGTGTGTGGAGTCCCAAACTCTGCCAGCTGGCGGCCCCCAGAGCCCCCCGGGGGCAGGGCTGTGGCTGCCACCCCCCTCCCAACCCGCTCCTTGCCCTGCCCTGGGCTTGCAGGAGTCCTTGTTCTCAGGGGATGGGAACCTCTGTGAGGAGGAGGCTGCTCTCCCTGCACGAGCATCAGCACCCTTGGGAGCCAGGCAGCTGCCAAGGGATGGTGGCTTCCCCAAACAGCCCCTGACGCCCCACCTCGATCCCAGCTTTTCATGGGAAGGGGAGCAGGCCAGGTGGTTGTGGCAGCACCAGCTGTGGCTGCCCCAGGCTGGGGCAGGTCCCGTGCAACACGGCGTGCTCCCCCTGGGGTCCAGCACTGCTCCCAGCACCCAGAGGATGGACCGTGTTGTGCTGCCAGAGTGCCAGTATGGAAATAGCCCTTTCAGGCACAAGAGCAACTTCTTTAGGGATGCCTCTGAAGTGTCCCTTCCCCAGCAGCTGGAGGCTTTGCCTTGCCCCAGCGAGAGCCAGCCTGGAGCACCCCGTTCCTCGCCGGGCTCGGGTTGGAGGTGCTCAGCAGCCCTGCCTGTGAAGGTGGGTGCAGGAGCACCCCTGTCCTCACAGCGGGGCCCTGGCTGCCCAGCGGGGCCCCTCGTGGGTGGGCAGCCCCTCTGTGCCTGTGGCATCCAGCCCAAGGTGAGGTGTGAGGGCTGCAGGACCTGAGGGGTGCCCTGGTTGGCGGGCAGGGAGCGAGGGGAGCTGCCAGGGCTGCAGGCACTCCGTCCTTTGGGGGCAGCCTCTTTTGAAACATCACTGTGAGCCAGGAGCCATGGTTTGGAAAGCCACCAGCAGCTGCGAGCTCTTATCATGCCTGGAAGTGGTGCCCTGTGCTTCCTGCTCACTCAGCATTTTGTCTTCCAGGGCTGGCAGGCAGTCTGAGTTGCAGTGGTTGGGACTTCTTTTCCAGAAGTCTTTCAGGGAGGTGCAGCCACGCCAGTGCAGAGGTCTGTGGGCTCTGAGGGTGCAGGGAAGACCATTGTGCTTGCTGGCCTGTGTGTTTGGGGAAGCCTTTTGTGGGTGGACCTGCTGCCTCACAGGCAGGTGGCTCTGAATTGCTGTTTCCCAGCACAGTGTGGTCTCCTCAGCACCTGTATGTGTGGACCACCCTTGTCATGTTGCTGTTCAGTCCCCTGCATCATCTCCACCTGCCTGAGGCCCTCTGTTCCCTCCCTCCTGTGCTCTCCATCTCCTCCAGAGCCCATGGTGACCCAATGAATTTAGAAATGGGATGTTACCACGCAGTTTGAGAAGCTCAGCAGCACTGAAGGGTCTCAGTGGGAGGCAGAGGTGGTGAGGGCAGAGGCATCTTAGTGGTTTGGGCACTCCAGCAGCCTTCCTGGGGAACTTGGGAGAGGTGGGTACCAGCCTGTTGTGACTTCTGTGGGATGCAGAAGCTGCCCTTGGGTTTGTCACTAGTTTGTCCTTGCCTTCCTCTCCAGACAGGGCAGTGATGGGTTTTCCTCCTGTGGCTTTGCCAAAGCAGTGAGGGAAGGGCAGGGAGGGGTGCAGTGACCTCTGGCTGCTCTGCAGACCCACTCTGTGCCCCTCAGACCAATGTCCTGGAACCCACCACAACCACTTGGTTGAATTCCCTTTTTTTTCTGTATTTTTAACCTAAGATGTGAACTAATTCTTTTTGTTCTCCCCACCATGGGGCAAACTCTCTGAGATCCATCAGGGAAACCCCCAGAGGAAGCAACGATGGGGGGGGTGTGTTCGGTTTGAGAGCACCCTGGAGTGCAGCGTTGTGTCAGATCAGAGTGCTTGGGGACTTTTGCATCTTCCCCCACGCACCCATCGCCCTGAGCATCGCATCTGCCTCTCACACCGCTATTAAGCGTTTACCATGCAAATTAAATCAGGCAATTAGCGCAGGGCCGGCAGAGTAGGCAACGTGTCCCGGTGTGGAGCGGCGTCACCTCCCTGGATCTCCCCCTTTGTGTCCTGCTTTGCCTCGCTGTGCCAGGGCTGATGGGGCTCCGCAAAGGTCAAGCTCCTGCCTGCAGGTTGGGGGCAGAGCGATGCTGAAACGCGCCACATCCCTCCAAAGCGACGGGGCCAGGAGACGAGTCGCCGTGATCCGGACCCAAAAAGCAGCAGGATGGAGTCAGCCTCTGCTGTCCTGGCACCGGTGAGATGTGGAAGGGTGCAGGGGGTGCCAAGGGCTCCCGGTCCTGCAGCAGATTCAGCTGGGGCTGTGCTGCCTGGGGCCGCGACAGACACACCCCCCGGTGCCCTGTGACTGGTGTCTCGTCTCTTTATACCTTGTGGCTGTGCACGTAAAGTCTGTTTTGGTGGCAGCGTCTCGTTTTACGCTCTGTGATTTCTTTGTGCTGCTGTTGGCAGCCGGCTGATGCGGAGGAGAAAAGAGACGTCCTGAAACTCACCCCCCTTCTCCCCCGTGTGTTTGGTTGTGTATTAAAAGGCGATTTGCTTTGTATGGTGGTGGTGTTTGTTTTGACCTGAGACAGCGTCTCTCCGTTTTCTCCTTGACTGAGCAAGTGCTGGGAAGAGCCTGGCCCCGGTGCTGGGTGTGTGACACACTCCAGTGGCTCCCAGCCCCCGTGGGCACACACGGCGGTGTGCCAGTGTGCCCCTGTCGCACCCCCAAAATGCCCTGTGGGGTGCTGGGGCTCACAGGTGGTTACACTCTGTGCTCACACACGGGCACTGCCCTGGTCACACGGAGAGCCACCCTGCCTGCCGTG
>VXBX01008124.1:28038-38240 GCA_013400415.1 Scytalopus superciliaris
GTATTTTTTTCCCCCCCTTCAAATTTTGTGTCTTCCCTCTCAGTAACTTTATGTCTTTGCTGTCTTCACCCCCCGGAATTCTGTCGTGTCTCCTTAGAATTTTGTCCCCCCACCCCCGAAATCCTTTATGATTTTCCCTGCTCGAATTTCATCTCTTTCCCTCCAAGAATTTTTGTTTCTTTCCCTTGGAGTTGCTTTTTTTCCCCTTTTCTCCCCCCGCATTTCCTTGCTGTGTCCCCTCCAGCCGCCCGGCTCGTTTGGGACCGGAGGGATCTGGGGAGCTGAGGCTGATTTTGGGTGTGGTTTCTGCCGAAACAGCACATTTTGGTTCAGGCTGAGCCTGGGGCTGCCCAGCTGGGAAGTTTCCCCAGACAAGTGACTTTCCCCCCCTCTGTTATGACAGATGGGCTGTGCTGACAGTGAGCAATAATTCCCTGTGTTTTGCTTACAGTTTATTTGGCAACCTTTGATTTTTGGGAGCCAAATTGTGACATGATGGTGATTAACACAGGATGGTATTGAGGCATCCCGGGATTTCCCAGGTGAAGTAGCAGCGCCTTGAGAATATTTCCCATGGACGCAGAAACGCCAGTTTCTCATTTTAGCTCCAAAGCACTGAAGATATTCAGCACCTCCTTTCCCCCCCTCCCTTTCCCATTCTCTTTCAGACAGCGTTGGAAGGATTGGCAAGCAGGTGAGCTGCAAAAGGAATGGCCAGGGAGAGCTGTTTGCCTTGCAGCGTTAGCTCAGCTGGGAGGGCTGTCCTGGCTGTGCCTTCCGTGCTGGTTTTGCCTGGGAAGGATTGGGAATGCCGTCTGTGGGGATGCTCTCAAGCATCCCGCCGCTTTGAAGGTTCCCACCCCTCGGGGTGGGAGTTCATTGCGTTGGAATTGCCGCACCGGGAGTTGTTTTGAGGCTTGTCGTCCTTTCGCTGTGGATTGTGCCGGGGATGCTGCACCGGCTCGGCCGGGGAAGGGTGACAATCCCTGGGAATGCGGTCCGCCTGCTCCACGAGCATCCCGGGGTTTGCTGTTCCCACATCCCTGACACCGAGGCTTATTTCACTTGAAATTTACTCTCCTGGGAGCCGATCTAATTTCTTCTTTCCCCCTCCCAACCCCGTCATTCCATCTGGTTTGATTTCGCGGCTCCAACTTCCCGGCTGTCTCAGGCAATGGGCTGGATGGAGCCCGCCCCTCTCTGCCTTGGGGCAGGTCACTGGCACTCAGGGGTGGGAGGGAAACCTCATCCTTTTAGAGGCAAACAGTGATTGCAGACCAAGTTGAGCCTCTTCTGGTGCTTTAAAAAAAATAATAATTAAAAAAAGAAATCCTTAAAAGGAGCCCTGGGCAAGCTCATCTCCAAACCCAAATGATTTGAAGTGACTTTGTTCCTTTCGGAGGGAATGTCAGAGCGATGTGGCTGTGCTGGAGCTGAGATAAAGTTCACCTTAGGAAGACAAAGGGAAAGCCAGGATTAAAACTGGGATGTGCTGCCATGGATAGGGAGGACAAACATCCGTGGCAGGTCTCAGGTGTTGCCCATGATCTCTGACAGCAATTCACCCAGCAGGTTTGTGCCAGCAGCCATTTCCCCAGCTGGAATGAATAAATAATTATTGATTTTTTTAATTATTAATGTACTGTTTTGAATTCTATTTCAGCGTCTTGGTTTGCCCGTGGCTGATGGGTGGGGAGGTTTGTACAGGCTTAAGTGGCTAAAAGTGGGTGGGCTGTAGGTCTTGGTCACTGGTAAAACCTTTGGGAGCTCCTCTCCTTTTGGTTTGTGCTCCTTCTGGCCACGTGATAAATTCTCCAAAAGGCAGAGCTCCACAGCTCTGTTGGACACGTGCCTGCAGTTTGAATCCTACAGGGGGCTGGGCTGGAAGGGACCTTGTAAAGCCCCTCTCCTTCCACCCCCTGCCATGGGCAGGGACACCTCCCACCAGCCCAGGTTGCTCCAAGTCTCATCCAACTTGGCCTTGAACACTCCCAGGGATGGGGCAGCCACAGCTTCTCTGGGAATTCTATCCCAGCTCCTCACTCCCCTCACAGGGAATGATTCCTTCCCAATATCCCATCTCTCCCTGCCCTCTGGCAGTGGGAAGCCATTCCCTGTGTCCTGTCCCTCCATCCCTTGTCCCCAGTCCCTCCCCAGCTCTCCTGGAGCCCCTTCAGGCCCTGCCAGGGGCTCTCAGGTGTCCCTGGAGCCTTCCCTTCTCCAGGGGAGCCCCCCCAGCTCTCCCAGCCTGGCTCCAGCTCTTGTAACACCTCCATGGCTTCCTCTGGACTCTCTCCAGCAGCTCCATGTCCTTCTTACTTGGTTTGCCCAGGAGGGAAGGTGCTGTGTGGCCACCAGGGATGGCTGGGGTACTGAGGGCAGGAAGCACCTGCTTGTGCTTTTATCTGAGCAGTGGAGTTTCGAACCTTTTTTCGGGGAGGTTTTGCCAAGAAGTCCTTGATGTTTTTTGAAAAGACACACTTTTCCTTTGGGTGTGAGGATTTTTATACTTTCTAAGGCCTTAAGTGATGCTGCCCCTGTTGCCTCTGCCTGTCTGGGGGCACAGCTAAAGGCCTGCAGTTCTGTGGCAGGAATCAGAGGATTTAAGGCCACTCAGTGGTCTCTTGTTTAATCTTTGGAGTGGTTTAGACGTCATAAAACACTCTTTACCAAGCAGGGTTATTTATGAAAACAAACCCTTCCTCAGGCTGCCCTGCTGGGTGCTGGGCTGGTGTTCCTGCTGCCACCCTGATGCCAGGTGGTGGCTTTCTGCAGGAACTGCAGAGGGCAAGAACATCCTTGTGTGTGCTTGTCTACTGACTCTGCTCAACGTCTGTGCATCCCCTCCCTTTGCAGTGTAACAAAGCAGGGAGCAGTTCAGTGCTGGCTGTTTGCCACGTGTGGAAGGGAAGGGAGCTGCAAATGGAAGGCTGTGCTCTCCTGCTGGAGCAGCACTGCTGTTCTCTGTGAAGTTCCTGGGTGTCTCTCCCTTGCCCCACTGCCTGACTGTGCAATCCCAGGTCTATACAAATGCTTTCTGCCCATGGGAACGCTGCTTGCTGTGACTGACATGAATCCACATGTGGGAGCAGAGCCATGGGAGGGATGGGGACACTGGGAAATGTGTCCTGCCAGGGGGGACCTCTCCTGGCCCACCCCACATCCCACCCTGCTGGTAAAGCAGCACTGTCCATAACCCAGCACTGTGAGCCTGGGCCAGGGGGAGCTGAGCTTGGCTCCCATCACCGCTGCCTGCCTGACGGGCTTTGTACCTTCTCCCTCCCTAAGCCAGGTCTCTTCCTCTACAACAGTTCCCCTAAATGACTTATTTCTTTTCCCCCTTGGTGAACAAACCATTTTGTTCACCAAAACAAAAGATTTTTAATTATCATTTGCCACCTTACCCTTTCCCCCTGCTCTGCAGGAGGCTCTCTCAGCACGTGGGGTTTTGGTAGGGGTTTTGGTCGAGGTTGGGGCTGTGCTGCAGGGCTGCAGCTGCCCAGAGCTGAGGGATCTGCATCTCCCTCGAGCCCAGGAGCCTCCCCCTCTGTCCCCCATAGTCATAGAATCGATTGGGTTGGAAAAGACCTCTGAGATCAAGTCCAACCCTTGGTCCAACTGCAGATGCTTTACCAGCTCAGGGCACTCAGTGCCACGGCCAATCTCAGTTTAAAAAGCTCCAGGGATGGTGAATCCCCCCCCTCTCTGGGCAGGCCATTCCAATGCCTGAGCACTCTCTCTGCAAAGAATTTTTTTCTAATATCCAACTTAAATTTGCCCTGGCAGAGCTCAAGCCCCCTTGTCCTATTGCTGACTGCCTGGGAGAAGAGACCAACCCCGCCCTGGCTGTGACTCCCCTTCAGGTGGTTACAGAGAGTGATGGGGTCCCCCCTGAGCCTCCTCTTCTCCAGCCCAAACCCCCCAGCTCCCTCAGCCTCTCCCCACAGGGCTTGTGCTCCAGAATGCTGAGGACTGGCCTTGCAGTGGTCCAGCAAAGCCACCAAGCAGCCCCACTCCTGCCATCCTTCCCTCCCTCTCCCCTTCCCCCTGTCCTGCTGCTGGTGGCTGGTGCCACTCCAGCTGTGTGCCAGCAGCTTCTCCCAGCTGTGCCTGCCAGGCTGCTCCCCCCTAATCCCTCCCCATTCCCCCCTTGGTGCTGGGGCCCAGCAGGCACTGGTGGTGGCAGAGGGAGGGGTTCTCCCTGTCTCTCCTGCCTCCCTCACCCTCTGGAAAGCGGGAGAGAAGAAGCTGCAGGGCGAGGTTTGCTGTCTCTCCCTGTGCAGGGATTTGGGAGCGAGAAAGGAAGATGCCTCATGGGCACCTTGTCACGTGGCTGGCAGGGTACCATCTGCCTTGCTTGGGCCACTTAAACTCCTGGTGGGAGGTCAATTGGCAGATGTCAAAACAGGCAAGGGCTCAGTTCAGAGAAGGGTCTCTCGTGGTTTGTTCCTGCACGTGCTGGGAGGTTGTCCAAGCTGTGCCTCCCATCCTACAGCAAACCCGGCCCTTGTGGTGTGTGAGAGCACTCACTTGTTCCTGGGAGCCACCTGGGTGTCCCCAGGGCACCCTGTGCCTGTCACAGCTCGCTGTGGCACCCACATTCAGGGATTGACCTGCAGCTTCTGTTGCGTGGGGTTTCTCTGGAGGTTCCAAGTCAAGCCTTGGGTTTCTAAACTGTAGGAAGAGCAGTAGGAAAAGGTCAGTCCGTGGTGCCAGGAGGGGTGTGTGTGTGTGTGTGTGTGTGTGTGTGTGTGTGTGTGAACCCCAGTGTGAGCCTTGCTGCCAGCCACGGCCTAATTCTGCCATGAAATGGGGATCTTCTGCGGTGCAGAGGCAGCCCTGCCCTCGGGCAGCATCCTGCCTGCCCTGCCGGCCCTGCCAGCGCCCTCTGGGCAGCTCAGGGGCATCACTGGCTGCCAGGAGAGGAGCAGAACCCCTTGGCATGTGCTGCGGCCCTGGAAAGCTCTGGCTCCAGGTGCATTACCAGCTGCACAGCCTGTGCTGGTGCATCAGATGCAGCCCCTGTTCTTGCTGTGTGTGGTTTGGAGCTCTGCACGGGTACGTTTTCTGGGGAAGGTTAAGGTCACATATCCAAAATTTAAGCAGTTTGCCTCTCCTACATGGTTTTTAAAGATGACACTCCTGTGGGTATTGAGGGCTTGGGGATCTTCCCTGAGTCCTCTTAAAATCTTTGGTGGCTGCTGCAGCATCGATGTGCAGCCTCGGGGCTGAGCCTCGCCCTTGAAAAACTGTGATGCCAATCCAGATCGTTATTGCTGGAGCTATGACGGCCCAAAAAGTGCCTGAGCTGCAGGTGGGTCAGACTGGACAGGAGCTTTTAATTACCCCATTATGATGGAGTGTGTAACTGAGCCCCTGAAAGCTGGGCTTAGGGGGGAGGGCTCAGGTTGGGAGATGTGGGACTGACACTGCTCGCTTTGCCTGCTCCCCTTCCTTCTGAGCTGTTCAGCCAAGCACTGCAGAGCTGTAGCAGTGCAGCCTAAGGGATGGTTTAAGAAAATAAAGCCTGGTCCTGTGATCACCCTGCTCCCTTAATTGCCTAGGTAATGAGCTGGCCTCGGAGGAGCAATTTAAGCTGGGCAAATCTTGTGACTTCCCTTAGGTAGGCAGTTTTCCTGCTGTGTGCTCCCCTTGCCAAGTATTTTTCCCTGGCTCTCAGGAGAGTGGCTGGTAGGAAGCTCTTGGAGGTCCCTGGGGCTCATCTCAGTGGCTGCTGGGCTGTCTCCAGGCTCCCTCAAAGGAAAACATGGGAGCAGAGCTGGGAAGGAACTCCCGGGTAAGGTTTGGGGCTGGGCTGGGCTGATCCTTCCTGCTCTAATGGAAGGTGTCCCTGTCCATGGTGGGAGGGGCTGGAAACACAAGGTGTGTAAGGTCCTTTCCAACCCAAACCTTTCTGTGATGGACACCTAAAGCCTCCTGAGGGATGAGCAGAGGGAGTGAGAGAGCTCAAACTGCTGTTGGTGCTGCAGCAAGGAGGGAAATCCAGGCAGGTCCTTGTCATGTTTATCCTTGTTTAAACTTGTGCATGTGCCTCTCCCTCAGAGACCCCAGAGCCTTCGGTGACACAGCCAAAAGCTGCACGTGCTCAGGGCCCTCCTTGCTTCTTAAAAGTGCAATTAGATCTTCTAGGAGGCCATCCGTTATTCACGAGCGTGTGCTCCGAAGGTGGGGTAGCCACACCATTCAGGCAGGGATGAATAATTCATCTGTTTAATGAGACTTGTGTCAGTGGGGACCCGTGGCAGGTACTGAGTTAAGTAAAACTGTAATATCCATTAAGGAAGAAGCAAATGGAAAGTCAGGAAGTATTTGCCAGTTGCTGGAAAATGGGCTTTGTACTGCTCTGATGAGAAAGCAGCCGAGGTGGGGAGGAGACCAGGCTGAGCGTGCCAATCCAGAAGGCATTTGGGCCAAACTTTGATCCCTTTGCACCCCAGGATCATAGAATGGTTTGGATTGGAAGGGACCTTGAGGCTCATCTCATTCCACCTTCCACCAGCCCAGGTTGCTCCAAAGCCTGTCTGTTTTAAAGGAAAATATTGCTCTTTCTGGGGCAAACCCACCTTTCTGTTTGTGATTCTTAAATTTGAAGCAACCTCAGTTTATTTCAAAGAAACCCAAAGTGTTGGGTTGTTTTTTTTGTTTCTAAATTTTCCTTTATTTTCTTTCTTCTTTGCAAGAAGGTGCAGGGAAGTGATTTGGGGGGGTTGGTCAGTGTGAGGGGTTGTGCTGAGCAGCAGAGCTGCAGGTCCCTCTGCCCGTGACTCTCTCAAAGCTGGACAGGTGGGTGGGAAAGGGACATCTGGAGATACCTCATGGTAAGGTCTGAGTGGAAGACCAGCTTCTCAGGGACTTGCCAGGAATGACAGGTAGAGAGGTGGATAAAATGCAATTTGTTTAATAAATCAACCTCTCCTTCCCCCGGAGAGAGTGACTGATACACTGTGGGGCTTGCAGGGAGCACCATTACCCAAAGAAATCCTCCTTTCTCTCCCCTCCCCAAGACCTGCTCCCACAAACAATGGCCATGCAGATGGCCCAGCCCGCACCTGCAGCTCCTGAAGAGCCACGAAGCAGTTTGGTTTCCTGCTCCTGCTTCTCCTGCATGAACACCTGGAGCAGGTTTGGGATCGAGTTGCCTTGTTTTCCTCCTCTGCAGTCAGTGGGCGATGTGAAACTGCTCCCACCGGGAGCTTTTGCCCTGTGGAGAGAAGGGGGGGCTGGGAGATATCCTCTCAAAAATGTTAATTCCCGCTTGGTGGTGCAGAGATTTTTCAGGTCTGCAAAGCCCTGGGCAGGTTCAGGAGTTCACTGGCAAACCTGGTAGGCAGTGAGGTGTCCCTTCAGCACCACGTGAAACAGCTTCCCAGGCTGGGGGCCGGGGGAGCAGCCGGGGAGGGAGGGAGGGAGGGAAGGAGGGAAGCCACCCCCTGGGCACCAGAGACCTGGTGGGCACCTGCGGTGGGCACAGCCACAGGGCAGGGAGCATGCCCCTCCTGCGGGGGTGGCACGTCGGGCAGGGGGCTTGTTCCTCGGAGATGGGACCGGGCGGGGAGAGATTTTCTTCCCCCCAGCTAAAAGGCTTTTTGTGGCAAAACAGCCTGCGGGGCAGGGCAGGAGCTCTGTTTCCTTTTTCTTGGAAGAAATAGCAGGAAAAACTCATGCAAGCCTTGCTGCTTTCAGGAGACCCACTTCTCCCTCCTCACCTTTCTCCTGCCGGCGCCAGAGGTGATGCTGGTGGCCGGAGGGTGGGGGGGGGGAGCCCAGGGAAGGTCAATTCTCCCCTTTTTTTTGATTTATTTTATTTTCCTCCCTGCAAACTCGGCAGCGAGGGCACAGGCTGCCCCTGGTGCGGGATGCGGCGGCTCGTCAGGCTGATGTGCTGTGACAGCCGGGCTTGCGCTGCTGCCCCGAGGGGGGCACACAAAGCCTTGGGGGGGCCAACCTGGGGCGGCCACACCCGGGAACAGGTCGCGTTTGGGGTTCCGTGGGTGACTTCGGTGAAGTTCGCGGGGAAAAGCCCACCCGGGCATTGTGGTTTAGGGGAGAGCAGCCCCTCCCAGCGGTGCGGTCCTGTTTGCTGGCAGGAATCTGCGGGGAAGGCAGCGGGGCTTCCTCTGCTTTTATAGCGTGTTTGCTCCGGCCCCGGGTGGTGACAGCAAAGCCTTGTTTTCGGTAGTTGCGATCGAGATTTCCCCTTGCGGGGGCTAAGCCATTAAAGCAGCCCCCTGAGCAGAGGGCAGCACCCTGTAGCTGCTCTCCTGTCAGCCAGGTTTATTTTTATCTCGCACCTCCAGCGCAGCGGGCTGGCGGCTCGCAGAGCAGCACCGAAGACCCTGAATAATTCATAGCTCCCACATTTCGCTCCCAGCGATCGGCAGAGCTGGAAGGGCTCTGGCACAGCCCCGCTCCACCCACGCCCCAGCCTGGCTGCTCTGCCCCCTGCCCGGGACTGTGTGCAGGAGTGTTGGGCTCCAGCCTGGCCAGGGCACCCCTGTGGTCTCGGTGGCATTCGGGGGTGCCACCCCAGCACGCTCAGCATCACCCCGTGGCTGTGTAAGCACCTCAGCCCTGCTGTTGGCCCATCCGTGCCCAACCAGCTCCTGGAATCCTCTGGGCAGGCTGAGCTGAATTTCCAGGAGCAGGGAGTTTGCTGCCGAGTCAGGCGTTTTAGTGTTAGAGCTGGGACATGCTTTGGCTGTGGGATGGTGCCTGGAGGAAGAGCTCTGCCCCCAAAGCCTGAGGTGGGTACTGGTGAGGCTCTGCAGCCCACAGCATCCCTCCTTATCCCCCACCCACCTGTGTTCCAGAGCCTGCTGAGGGCGTGGAGGGCTTTGGTATGGCAGGGGAGGAGGGGGCCGTGTGCCTTTGCCATGTGCTTGTCTGCCCAGCAGAGAGCTGCTGGATGGGGGGCTCCCCTTTGGAGACTGAACCTCTCCCTCTCTCAGCTGCCCTGTGAGCACGGGTGCTGCTGGGTTTGCCTTTAGCCCCACCCCGTGGTGCTGGAAGGCTGGGCTGCACCTGGAATCTCCGCCTTTTGCAGTGTCCGAGGTCCTGCGGGATCTGCTCCGCACGGATGGAGGAGCTGAGTTTCAGGAGCTGCTCTGGCAGAGCACAGGCTGAGCCTGGTGTTACACAGCCTGCTGCTGTTTATGTGCTGCTGGCTGCTGCCCTCTGAGTGGCTGCTCAGCCTCTGCTCATGGTTTTGCTCCCCGTGGCAGCTTTTTGAGACCATGAAATTTCTTGCAGGATCCACTTGATGTTGCCGTCACATCCGAGCCTGGCAGCTCCGTGGCACGTGTAGCACAGCAGCTGGAGGGGCAAATCCAAATCCAAAGGAGCTGTTGCCCTCTCTGAGCACTGGCAGCTGCCTCACACCTTTCCTTCCCCGTGCCACTGGGAGCAGCTGGGGTAGCAGCAGCCAAACGCTGTCCTCAGGGTGCTGGCAAGAACCTTCCTGGCTTTCCAGCAACCCCCTCTGTCTCTTGGACAGGCCTGTCATGCACAGGCCTGTCCACATCTTCCTCTTGGGATATTATCCACCCTAAAATACCCCCAGGGTTTGTTCTCTTGGGAAGCACAGAGCAAAATTTACAGGCACATCTCTTAGTTAAACTGAGTGACAGGTTTCCTCATCCATATGGATTGGGCATTGGCCACCATTGGATCTCGGGGTCTGTGTTTGTATCCATGTGTTTTCCGTGTTGTTTTTCTCCCACCGTGAGCTGTGCCTTGCCTTAATTTGATTGAATAAACCTGCTGTGTTGCTGAGCTCACTGACTGAGCTGTGTCCTTCAAAATGGCACGTTCCTTGTCCTGGAAGAGTGGAGGGCACACTTTTGCTGCTGTTGGTCCTGCAGCACTCCAGGCTTGGGGCAGAGCGGCTGGAAAACTGGAAAAGGAGCTGGGGGTGCTGGTGACAGTGGCTGGATGTGAGCCCAGGGGTGCCCAGGTGGGCAGGAAGGCCAAGGGTACAAGTCACAGTGTGGGCACAGACCCAGTGCAGGGACCATCACTTGTGGCTGAGCACTGGTGAGGGCTCACAACAACTGAGGGGCTGGAGAGTGTCCAGAGAAGGGAATGGAGCTGGGAAGGGGCTGGAGCAGCAGGAGGGGCTGAGGGAGCTGGGGGGGCTCAGCCTGGAGAAAAGGAGGCTCAGGGGGGACCTTCTGGCTCTCTGC
>VXBX01008125.1:0-18126 GCA_013400415.1 Scytalopus superciliaris
CCAGCCATGATGATGATGATTTGATGATCAGTTATTCCTAAAACAGTGTAAACTGGTGATTTTATACTTCATAAAGAACTTTTAAAAAGAACAATCAATGACTGCAGAAATATGAATCTGCATTTCCAAGGATGTTTGGAAACATTAGTTATAATTAGCAAAACAAGTATTGTCCCCATGACAGCCTTTCCTTACAAACCTTTGAATGTTTGACAAGAAAAGGTCATGTTTTGTAAAATCCTGGAAAGGTCATTCAATAACAAATCACATGAATGAAATCACAAGAGTTCAAGGAGGTTAACAGAAACACCACAGGCATTAAAGCATGTTTTCAAGGTAAACAAGGTAAAAGAAAAACAGTCTGCCTCAGCTCTAGAAAAAGAAAATAGCAAGTAGACTCTAATTTGCTATACACTGTAATTTTAAGACATTTTCTCTGCACTTGGTGGTTTAACAGTACATATTATTTCTCATGTTCAACACATTTAGTGAAGGATTAACAGATAAAAGAGACAAAACATTTAAACATCTCTTCAAATAGTCTACGTTGACCTCAGTAGATTTTCCCCCCTTAATCTTGCGCCTGGATACTTTAAAAAAAAAANCAAAAAACCTAAGCAAACAAAAAACCCAAGCAAAAACAAAACAAAACCCCACAACTAAACACAAAAAACTGAAACAACAACAACAAAAAACCCCACCAAACAAACAACAAAAAAAAAACACACAAAAAAAACCCACCCAAAATTTAACCTCTATCTCAACTAAAGCTCAATCCTAGAGCTCAAAACTTCACTGCTTGAAACTCTGCCAACCTTTCAGCTAAACACTTTGACCTGCTTGTGACCTTCTATTTCCAGGTCTATTTTCTTCTTTACCAAAAGAACACAACATTTTTCACAGGCAGGAATAACAAAGAGTTGTTTATATAGGGTAATTTAACTACAGGATCAGTGCAGGGAGCAGTGTGATGTATTTGATCCACAGACCAAGAAAAAAAGCCCTGCTCACCAGTGTTAGAGAAAAGCCTATTGAATAGTTTTCCCGGGGCAAGCCAGCAAATTGGGGTTCTTTTCATGTATAGGCATAGAAAAAACGAATTCAGGAATGATCCTGGGTCTCTGTCTCCACAGGGTGTTAAAGCCCTGCCTTGCTGCAATTCTGAAGTTTTAGAGTTCCATTATCTCAGGGGAGAAAGGCAGTACTTATTTACATAAATTCAACATTATTCAATAGAATTTGCTACACAGGGGGAAATCTCTTTCAACACAAAGAATTTAGAATCACCAACTATGCTTAGTTTATCATCATTACACTTGTGTTTTCATTTATGACAGGCTATTTGCAAACTGCAATTTATTATGAACTTCTTTATGAGATTAATTTAACAGGATCAGACCTGTGGACCACCTAAAGTTTACATGTTGACTGGCAGAAGGAAGTCTCACAGGAGCAGAAAAAATTTAATATAGCAACACAGTGAACTGTCTCCCAGAAGGATTCTATTCTAATCCCTAATACAGAGTTAGAATTTCAACTTAGCTTTATCAGTTCAAGAAAGCATTAAAATTTCATACCAATTACATTAGATACTCTACTGCCATGTGTGTCTCTCTCTTTCAAGTCTACCTAATACCAACAGGTTTTCCATTGTAAATGCAGATATTGACATTGTAGGCAAATATATCATGTTAAATAATCTTTTTTTTTTCCCCACCAAATAAGCTCAATAGCAGAGCTGGCAAATCCAAGCAGCTTGACTCTTTCATCAACCAAGTTGAATAGCCAAACTGAATACAGTCTTTCATACTAGAAGAGGGCCATGGTTACTCTGGGTTCATCATTCCTCAGAATGAACAACAGATAGCAATAGCTACTTTCAGCAAAAAGTAAAAAGGCTTGACTTTGACTTTATAGTGACCTGTGGACAACAAAAAGCTGGCTGTCCTTGGTGCACCACCTAAGCAAGGCATCAAGCTTTATGTAGTTAGTAACATAAAGGCTTTTTTCTTTAAGTTTCTGCTCAGTCAGTGGCATGCTAAACTCATTTAGGAAAAGTGATACAGCAGAAAACCAAAGATACTAGTAAAAAAAAAGGTAAATATGATCATTTTTTAATTACAGTCTTCCCCTCCAGTGATTTCTGCCACAGCACTAACACTTTTGCAACAGAGCAAACAGAAGAAGAGCAAGATCAATGCAAGCTGTGTGCACTTCACATCATGGTCCTTTTAAGCAAGTGTGCTCCTCTACAAGAGTAAGCTCCTCTCCAATATCCTATTCCAATCCTTCTCCAGGAAAAGTGGCAGAATGGATGCTACAGGAAACAGAAACCTCAACTGTTTGATGGTCAAGGAGTCGGCATCATGTTTAGACTGTGTGAGCCTAGTAGCAGTAACAGCTATCAGCAGACAGCATTACCAATACAGAAAAAAAACCTTGAAAATTATTTCCAGGTGAAGTCAAGGCAGTCATGGATGTATTTCTTCTTTTACAAGAAACTTGCATGCCTTAAAAGGAATTAAGATGCAAAATAACAAATATTAAAAATAATCATGAGTGTTCCAAAAACCCTACTAATTAGCATAAAGATGTGCAGCATAAGTTTTTGCATCCACTGGTAAATGAGCAGAGTATGTAAATAAATACATTTTATCAGGAAGAATTATAACATTGCTTCCTAGAGGGCCGTCAAAATCGCATCTAGTTTATACCTGGTTCAGTCTATATTCATACAATTTAGTTTTTTTGTCTTATTTCAAAACCATTCATATGCTATCAGAATGTCTTTCATTCTTCATTATAGAACAACTCAAGATTCATGCACTGCCAAATTTTCCTGGGTTTGTATGTGACTATTTCACACTGTGGGTCTTATGCCATTCTTCAGAAGCCTTTTAGGATTTGTGCAAGAAGTATTCTCTGACATGTGGTACAGAACGTAGATATTCTTAGTGTTGTCTTTGTTTCAGTGTACAGGGTTCATGCATTACCTTTTCCTACAGGCTGAAGCTTTGCCTTTCTATTTTGAAGAACTCAAAAAGAACTCATCTAGAAATATTGCTTGTCCATTAGTGCTATTGTTTCTTTAAAAGGCTATACCAGTTTTGTACTATGACTGATCAAAATGACTATCAGAAACAAGACACCTCATTTTGTCTTTCTTGCCAACTATTTTAGCTTATTTGCCATGAGCACAGGGTATAATTAATATCACACAGGAGCCAGCATTGTCATTTTTCAAATCATTTCCCTGGAAATGTTCTACACCTCTTAATGGCCCTGCTAATGCTGTAGCTGTCATGTTTTGGACAGCTGCGCTTTTACAAGACAAACTCAGCTGCGCCATGCGCCTCTCTGTAGACTTTTTAGCTCAACGGCTCAGAGGCCATGAATGCCAGCTGGTAACGGCTATATGGAAATCTTTGATTAATTTTTTTTACCTCTAGATGCTGACTGTTGCTCAAATGTCACCTTCCCAGTTTTCATCCCTAGCCAGTATTTTTTCCCCCTCCCAGTACTGCTTGATGGATGAAGAATCAACTGAATGGGCCAAAAATCTTATGACTAATTAAAGCCAATACAGCCTGTCCAGATGTGGAGAGAACACAAAAGTCTGGAGAGGGGCCAGATCACACACATGAAATGCTCAATCATTCAAGAGATGTAGCTCTTAATGATATTTACCAGGCTAGAGTTAACATATACTGATATGGCCACCCTGAAGAGTAAAGTGACATGTTATACTACGTAAGACTTTACCATCTTGCCTCACAGTCAAAGCAAATGTGCAGTCTTCATCAAATGAAAACACTTCACATGTAGGAGCTGCACAAACATTATGAAGTGACTAAGAAACTCAGGTTTTATGTTGGTTTACTCAAGAAATGATTGGAATATGACAATATGATCAAACTAGCACTGCTCAACAGTCATATGATAGGGGAGGGTGGCTTGAATTTAACAACTGATCCTGCCTATAAAGTGATATTAAGCATCTTCTTACTAAGTCTAAGAACCAGAGAATGTGATAAATAAACCAACCTAACATATGGTGATTTCTAATGCATGCAAGTACATCAAATGTCCACTTCTGCCACATAAACATCTCTGATACTCTCCCATTTTAGCTTCATGTTCACTAATGATCTTCAGTCCTGAATAAGAAGACTATAGCACTTCTTTTCTGGTCATGTCTGCAAAATACTTCATAAAGCTGTTTTCATCAGTTCAGCAGCAACAGTTCTCCCAGTTGAAACCAGCCAGGCCAGGAAAGTGACACGAACAGGATGGTGCTAAACATGCACAACTCAAAAACACACACTATATTCTCTTCTGCATGATTTGCTGCCATTTAAAAGACAATAAACAGCAACTTTAGATTGCTAACAACATGTCATTTAAGGTTTGCTGTTGCTCAACATCAAGAAAAATCAATGCCAGCTCTACAGGGGCAGAAAACCCAAAGAAGTGAGCTCCATTTCAGGTCTGTTTGAACTCATTTCCTTTCTCCATGGTTGCCCCCTTGTACACCCCCTCAGGCATCCCCTCACAGCAGGCATGACAGCTTGACACATTGACAGCTTGCACTGAATGACAACTGATTTGTACAAATTTCAAGCCTTATAAATCTACCTGTCACAACAACAACATAAAAGAGCTTGGACCCAGCAGGTAACTCAGAAAAAGCTTCCCCTGACAGCATTTTCTGAAAAGCAATGGCTTGCCTCCTGCCAAAAATTCCAACTATCATCCTTGTATAACTTTGAATAAAAATTCAGGGCCCATTTTCTTGCCAACAGGCTACCAATCGTATTATTTAAAGATTAAAAAGAGTGAATAAGAAAAAAAAAAAGCCATCCACAGAATTTCATTTTATACTGATATGAAAGTAGTACCACCTGCTATGCCAGGATTACCACACCATTTTTCTCTACAGTGCTCAGACAGAGTAAATGAACAAGGCTTTTTACGGTATTTAAACAATATCCCAGATTGCACTGCTGTTATGCATCCATTACATTGGAGCTGTTAGTCAATGCCACTCTTGCTGATAGAAGTTCAAGAGTTTTTTTTCTTTTACTTTGGGAGGTTGTTTTATTTTTTTCTTGCTGAGTTGTTAAGAAACCAAAATTGCAATTTCAGAAACAAGTCAGGCTTTTCAAGCTACATTTTTCTGTCCAGGTCTGGTAGAAATCCATGTAGACGTTAGCTAAAATGCCTAAGTGTTCAGTGTTTCCATAAGCAGTATTATGCAAGTGAAAAGCACAGCATTTAATGCTGACCCTTACAAAGGAATATAAAGGGAATGCCGTAATACCAAAAAGATCTTTCTGAAAGGAAAGATCCAAAGACTTTTGAAGCTGGCAAGAAGACTCCACAAAGATGATGAAACTGATATGATGTTTAAAATTACACTATTTTAAAATATACTGAGAAGTCCCCACAAGACCACCTTCCAAGCACCACAGGAAATGCTGTAGGAAGTACAAAATCAGCTGTCTTTAAGTTTGAAAAAAACATGTTAATTAAATTATAAATTATTAAGGAAAGAAAAGGTTATTTGTGGTGCTTTAGCTAAAAATAAAAGTGTTCAGCAGTCTGAAATAATAGTTTCCAAAGATTCAAAAATAAGAGTTTTCTACTAAGCTGCTAGATAATAAGAGCAATTAATAATACATGTATAATTTGTATAAACTATGAATTCAGCCAAGGACACCTCAAAGAAATGTCTTTCTTTCCTTTTGACTCAATTATTACTGGAAAATTTAACTGTCCAAGTCACTTTGCAGACATATAGCAAGCTGATGAACAGTGCAAATAATAGAGCAAGTTGAGTGCTATTTCACATTTGTAGCTATCATGTGCTCTCTCTGTATTTGCTACATAACCTGATACTGAAAATTCAAGATTTTCTGTACTTGGCTGACAAGTTACTGGTTTCCTTCCTGTGATCATTTAGTGCAGAAAGTAGGAACAGTCTTATGCAAAATATTCTAACTAAAAAAATTCCAACAACACAGCAGCACATCCCTACAGTCTCTGACCATTCACATGGACATTTAAGAGCTGCTTTATGTTTCCTTAAGAGAAGGATGGAGGAGAAAAGGCAAGCAAATAACATTTTACAGTAAAAGAAATACACAGGATGTTTGAGAAATTCCTAGCACTTCGAATGCATTTGAATTATAGAACAATATTCAAGAATTATCTTTTTTTTTTCCCCTAACAGGCAACTTTACAAGAAAACTAACAACCTAGCTTTACTGTTGTTTCCAGTGAAGTTGCAACTCAGGTTTCTGTTTCTGCAAACTGCCCTGACAGTGCAAAATTATAGGAAAGAAAATTTAAGCAGGCTGTTGAAGACTTCCCACCGAGGCATAGGAACAAACACCTTCATAAAACAGAATTATCACAAATCTATCTTCAAAACAAGCGCCTTCAAACAGATACCAAAGGTTAACCAATTGCTTCTTGAAAATATCAGCCAAGGACACAGAGCATGTATCTCAAAACTACTTGCACTGGCTCCTGAAAACACCCAGCCTTATGAATGAGGAAAAGACAAATTACTTTCATAGCTTCTGTAGTGACCATTACCTGAAGATAACCAATAGACATTATGGGTAGTAAGTTAGTATTCTGGTTCAACCACCTTAGCTGGGAAACAAAGGATGCACATTCTCCTTTTTCAGTCATGGGAATATTTTTTTCTTTTATTTCTTCAAATATTCCTTCACTTGTAACATTTTCAAAAACAGAACATCGCCTCTGTAGTACAATGTGACATAATATAAGTAGTAAGGGGAGGGGTTTAGGAAACTTCTCATAAAATGACAACCCCCGGAAGAGGAGCTCTAAAGCAGCTGAAGCACTGCACCAACACCTGAGCCATCACTGAGGGACAGAACAACGAACATGTCTGCTGAAGACAAAAAGCAAATTCCTTATGTTGGAAAAACAAAGGCTTGAATTTTAGCCTTGCTGGAGTTGCCTGCTTCCCCAGATTTGGCAATCATAACTACTACATTGATTTTATTTTTTTCCTATGCTAATACTACAGCATATACAAGCCTTGCTTAACATACTCAGCCATAATAGGGTCACCAGGTAAGTAGATATAATATCTCAGAAAATGGGTTGGTGTAGAATGGAGGAGACAGATACACACACACTGCCCTCAACTTCTCAATCCTTCCTATGTGCAGAAATTCAACAAAAGTATTGTCTTAACTTTCTTGCATATAGAGACAGAACTTGTTACTGATGGAAAAGGGCTGTAAAATAGTATAAATACCACCTGTGAGGGGCATGTTCTAGAATTTCTAGGATTTTGTCCCTTAGACCTGTGGAAGTCAGTACATTTTTGCCACTTAGAACCCTCCATGTTATTTGTAACTGTCAGAGAAAGGGAAATCTGTAATTGTTAAGAGGGAAAGAGCCTGTGCAAATTCTTCCCAGTGCAAAGTGAACAGTCAATCACTTTTATAAGGACAGGAACAACTGAAACTATCCATTCGTATACATTCCTTTAGTCAACAATATTACCTTTAGTAATCTGGGGAATGTGCATCCATAAATTACAGAAAGTGTTATTGCATTGCTGAATAAACAGCAACATTTCCATCAGCAGCAGTGGCAGCTCCACAAAGGTATAACAAACAGACTCAATCATTTTCTTGTCAAGCTTTGCAATGACTGCAGAGTTTACTGCTTGAGATAATGTTGCTTTCCTCAGCATTGTGTGCCAAACTGCAAACTGCTTATTAAAACAAAACCTCTTTTTCTGAGCAGCATGAGTTGGATAATCACTTATTGCACTCAAGAAAAAACAGGTTTGATGCCCAGAGGTGGTTAGCCATCAAGCATATGCATTAACATTTGGTTTGTAAAAACTGGTTAAAAAATAAGTGAACTAAAAAGGAATTATGAGAACCAGTGCCGCAGGTTTATCATTTTCTATATTAGTACACAGTTACTGATAAAATATTCTGAATTACTCTGATGTGCCTCTAAAATAGAAATTAGCAAAGAAAGATAGGAGTGAACTATAAATGAACTTATCCGAATCAGATACCTTCTTTTTTAAAAATGTTTTTTAAAGGGACCACTGGATTGCATCTTTCCATTCCAGGTACAGGTGGCAACTTGCTTTTAAGAGAAGGCGGGAGGAAACAAGTAAGTAAACTTTAAACTAGTCATCTGTGTCAGAGATACTGCTGAAGCACAAATCTATTATTACCATCCAAAGAAACAGCTTGGAATAACTAAGCTGACCAATACTCCTGAAAAACCCAGTTCAATTTTCTTCGCTTAAAACAGATTGACAACCATTTTACTTGGCTGAATAACAGGAAAGGCTGAGACACAAATGAGCAAGCTCTGCCATGTCAAGAAAACACTGCTATAAAGTAAGCCATTATTCTTGACTTCAGAATGGCTCCCTTTTTTCCTCTTTCCATTTTCTTAAGGATTAGAGATATATTAATACAAAGGTAAACAGACAGACTTCTCTCCGCTGTGTTGGCACTGCTGATTTTCTTCAAACATTGAGCTATCAGATGCTCAAGGAAACAGAACATCCAAATCATGGAGATTTCAAGAGTATTTTAAGTTTGAGCAGAGAACTGTGAGACTCTCAGAACCACACACACACAAAAAGAATTTTAACAGGATGACAGTAGCATGCACAACTAATCTTTAGCAAGTACATGAACACAATTAAAGCCCATGTTGTCTTCAAAAAAGAATGGCAGACAAGTTGTGGGTTGCAAGACATGGAGCACTTCTGATATCCTCAGGGTGGGAAGTTCCAAATTTAAAAAATCTCCTTTGATTCCACAGAAGTCTGAACAGTTATTTTCAAGAGTACTTCAGTGACCCACAAACCTAAACAGTAATGCATTGCTTACTGTGGAGAATAGCCATTCTGACTGGAATTAGCCACAAAAAGCAAGCATTTGTATCAGTTACATCTTAAAATTATTTTGAAGTACGGGAGGGTTAAATCATGCCAATCTGCCCATCTGTGCTTCCACTCACATTCACACAACCTGAGTAATCGCACCCACATAAGCGCCTAGGAAAAAGCCTCCAAGCCAATTTAGAATATGATGATAAATAGTCCGATGTTTTAAATTGGTCAAATGCAAAATCATGGCAACATTCTTATCAATTTCCTCATCAAATGGGATTAATGTCAATGAAACAGTCAACTGCATTCACAAAATACCTTTGTAGCTATTACTATTTAAAAACCATTGAAAATAACCTACAACCTACCCCTTAATAACCATAAAGAAAACTAAACTATGCAGTGATATCTGCCAGAACAGTGAAGTAAGAAAAATGCCAATTTCCTACTAACAGCTGAACTCTTTTATCATCTTCATGTTATTCCTTTCCTTTCTTACTCTATTTTTTCTCCTCCATCCTCTCTCTCGCACTCTTCTACTAGAACCTACAGAACTGTTTCCTTTAACAGGTGTAACCACAGGTTCTTTCCAGAAACTAATACACTAGCTCACAGACCCAAAATAAAATCTTCAATATGTTTGTGTTCATTCTCTTTCACATCTGCTTACTCTTAGAGTCTTGTACTTCTTGTCACTCTCTAGTCCTCTCAAGTATTCACATACTTAAATTATCTATTGCTTTCTCCATTTTTCTTATTCCCACTCCTCTCCATAATCCTCAGATGCCTCCTTCCAGTCATAATCATTTCCTCCTCTCCTATCCCAAAAGCCATTGGTTTTACACATCAGTATGAAGAGAGCATCACAAAAAGAAACAATAACTCAAAATCATCAATCCTAGCACAGAGCTCCATGAAAAAAAAAAGAAAAAAATTTCACATGGTACTACTGCTGGTGAATGTACTTTGAAAAAGTGAGAAAGAACTCCATGTATAGAGTGAATTGTTGCATTGTAATGTGCTTGAATCACTAACATTCATAAACAAATGCAGCAATCCAGCCACACTATATTTAACTAACAGCATCATGTTCAGTAACTACATATGCAATTGGAGATGGTTCAATTAATCTGCAAGTTACCCTTCAGAGCACTAGGTGTATGATCTGCTACGGAAAGGTTCCAGTGTCCCTTAATTTCCATCATTATCTACTGACTTGCCCAATGATTCCTTGGCTACTTGTTAATAAAAGAATCAGAAGGTGTTAATCTCATTATCGCCTTGTCAGCAGTTCCTGTCAGAGGGTTGTTGCCCATTAATCGCCTGCTGCTGCAGTCAATCAGGATCCTGCCACACACTCCCCCAACATGTTTATTCTTTTACCTGCTAAGATAGTAGCTAGCCAAAGTGTCACAATGCTAGTCACTACATTGACTAGCACCATGTTATAGAAACAATTATTTACCTTCCCCTATAGCATCACAGATATTATTGCACAGTTCAAAACAGTTTAACTGAGCTGAGGCTCTATGTCTTCAACTTCATTTTCCTAATTTATTACTTGGTTTACTTTACAGTCATGCTAACACAGCCAGGGAAATAATTGCCACCATATGAAAAACCCCAAGAGGATTCTTATGTCCGGGCAGAGAACTGCCACTCACTGTTCTAACTGAAGAGTGCATATTTATTACTACTACTTCAAACAGTAGGCATAATTTATTCGACAATACACATTGCAAACCTAACTCACGAGTTTGTGTATCCCAAAATATTTTTCTCAATATGTGCTGACAGAAATTTCAGAGACAGATATACATGATCTTTCAGACTGGTGTATTTTTAAAAAATCTAATTATTTATCAAACACTAGGAATAGGTCAATATATGAAAATCATATTAATGAGGCTAGTATTTTCAATTAATGAAAGAGAAGGATAAACAAAGATAAACAGTAAATAGTAACAAAATAAAAAGTAACAAAAATTAAAAAATGCAGACAAAGTGAAGGAACAAGCAAAATAGCATGCCAAAGGATAGAATAACAACCTGTCAAACATATCCCCTTCTCACTAGCATTACTTATATGACACAATTTTCAAAAACTGGTGCCTAAAATTCAGGTATGTAATGTCTTTTTAATAGATCAAGCATGGGTCAGTACACTGTGTTGCAATTAGGACAGAAAACTCCTAATATGCCCTTCTGTGGCCACCCAGCAACAGCTTTTCACTAGAACTGTGTAGAGTAATTCCATAAAATCCATGTGTCTCTGTCCAAATAGAATTGCCCAAAGATTCTGTGACTCCATCTAGTCTCTGTAAGTCTTAGAAAGAGCAAAGGTAATGCTCTGACACTGAAATTCCCTCTCTACACGAGGAAAATAATTCAGGAGGGAAAAGGCATAAAAGCAGTCCAGATCAAAGATTCAAAAAAACTAGATCACTCAGTGACTCGTTCTATTCACAACTCTTCCTTCTTTCCGAAAACCATATACTAATCTTCACATCAACCTGTAGCTACAAAAAGCCATAAAACAGACTTGAAATGTGGTTTGAGCACAAGGTGAGGTATCCAATTTCCTAAGTGGTCGAGATTCAAAGCTAGCTGTAGAAGCTATGCAGAACACATTAACAAAAATTCCTCTGTCTTCTGACCACATAACTCCACCCCTGTGATCTGAATCACTACAAAAATTTAGTTCTTCATGTCTCATCTTTTTTTACAATGTTTGAGAGACCTTTAAACCTGCCATCCTAGGAACTTCAGCTCTAACCAAAGCGTAAGACACAAGGAACTTACGTAGAGGATACAGATTCAGATGTCATTCATGGTATTACCTCTGAAGTTAAGCATTGTATGTAAATGTAATGCATTCTCTACAATAGGATTCATGGGAAAGGGTTTAAAAAAAAATGGCTTAGAAGTATCTTCACAAATTATTCCCAAGCTAATCACAAAAAGAATATGGCAGTGTACAAGCAGAAACAAACCCTCTCTGGATTGCAAAATGCCAACTTTTCATCAGCAAAACCCTCCAGTACGAGAATCTCAGCCAGAGAAGACTTTGATTACTTTCTGCTCTCCTTCTATTTAAACAATTTCAACTAGTCAATCAGCATAATCTGTTTATATGACAAAAAGTTAAGCATATAGTTAGGTTTTGGAGTTATTTGCATGTGTTCTTTCCTGCCTGCCCCATACCCCCCACGCCCAAAAAACAAAAAAACAAAACAAAACAAAAACAAAACAAAACAAAAAACCCAAAACAAACAAACAAACAAACAAAATCCAGAAAAATAAATCTTTTAGTCCATTATTTAGGGTAACTAAATAATGTGGAAGCTCATGAGTCTACCTTTTTTCTATGAAACATAAATGGAATATTTTGTTACAGTACTAAGTCCACCAAATTTAAGTGAAAAGCAAAATGAAAAACTGGCTCTGTGAATATAGGAGAGGAAATGTTATTGAGAAAGATGAAACATATTTGCATCTCAATCCAGGCATCCCATGTTTGCCATAATACCACTACATATTTGAGTGGCACGACATTGTGAAAGTGAAATTGTTGTGGCTGAGCTGACAGTAACAAGGTTGATATGAATCATAGAACCATTTAGCATGAACTATATTATAATATTCAGTTTAATCACGTTAAGTGTAGGGGAAGGAAAAAGTAGAGTGAAAGGAATATACAAGCAATTTACTTACAGGCATTTTTAACAACTTTATTTAAGCTTGTTTTATCTGCATAAAGAATATCCCAATATGCTTGTTAAGTGAAATGAAAATGGAAAGCGTTTCAAGTAGCATAAAGACATTAAAGTATGCCTTAAAGTGTATGAAAATTTTACATCAGCTCTTATTACAGTTGATTGCTGAACTGACAAGGGAAAAAAATTTATCTCAGGTTTCCCTCCACTTGTACGTTAATAAGCACTTTTTAAAACACCATTCTGCAAAGAAACTGAAACACTTCAAGTCTGAAAGAACAGCTCCGACTTTACTAATGATGAATAATATAAAGACATACTTTTATTTTTGAAAAAGAAAAGACCTCTCCTGAGCTTTTGTAATTTTAATTTATTTTGCAGAAGTAGATGAACCCATTGATTTTATGCTAGGCAGCCAAAGATATTGATTGTTACTTTTGTGTCTCAGGTAAGTTTTGTCAGTGGCAATTCATTAGAGTCAGGTTAAAAGTGGGATGATAGTTTCCTATTTCATTCACTTGTGGTGAAAAAGAAGGTTTTTGGCTTAGAATCTTAACCATCCACATGTGACCAAGTTTCTCAGATACCACACTTCATTGAGAAAGATTTCTGTCTTCATCAGTTTTTTTACATTATGAAACTAGAAATTCAGATATATTGTTCAATACTAAGTGACTAAAGGGATTGAAAAGATCCAGACCCCTACCAAAACCAACTGCTGGTAGCAAAGCAGATGTACAGCATTTATAGCAGCTGAAATATACCCTTTAACCAATCTGTTCAAAGAGGATGCAAGACCTTCTGACTAAAAGCATATATAAATTTTACACTAAAAAATATCATATAAAAAAAATGTACTCCCAAAAAGAGTTCTTCAGCCTACAACACATCTCCCAGCTCCTCTTTTAGCCTGTTTGATTAGGATTTAGCCTATGCTGACAGATTATCTTTGGAAAGGCCCCTGGCTGTGCCAAAAAGAACAAGTTAAGCAAAGGATTAACCAATAGACTCTCACTAATGCAGTCAAACTGTCACTAGGATCAAAGACTTCTGCAAGAGACAGAAAGTGATTTAGGCAAGTGTCCCTCCATGAATTAATGCAAAATATACTATAACAGTCACTTTGTGCCTGACTGAAAGAATATACTTCTCTGCTTTCACTTCTCAGAAAGTTAAAAAAAAAAACACCACACTTTGTATTTAAATCAAACTGTTTATTCTCTAAGTAAATACTTCCATCTTCTCAGCACTTCTACGGAGATAAAAGATGCTGTAAGACATCCAAATACAGTATTCTTGTAATGGAAAAGTAGTAAACCAAGAAAATTCAACTCCAACAATGAAATTGAACAGGTTTTCAGAGCTCATTGCTAATTTTACTTAGTCACTTGATACTTGATACACGCAGTGTAAGATGAAGTAGTTGTAGGCCCAGTTACTTCAGTGATAATTATGATTGAGGAGATAAGTAGTCCCAGAAATCCCTCTTAAATTTTGCTAAAGCATATCATTTTATCAGGTGCCGTAAGACTGAAACTGAAAAATCATTTATGCCTAGAACTGCAGAAGCTCCCTAATCCCAGGAAAAGGAAACTGAAAATTATATATTAAATCAGGATGCTGGCATCAGCACTATTCAAAAATATCTTGGGAAACAAGTAATTATAGAGACATAAGGCAGCTAATGTTACTCGTGTTCTCACTAAAAAGTTTATTGATTAATATATCAACATACAGATAATTCTGATCAATATGCTTATTTCAAGTATATCCCCTAACAAAGTGACCCATACTAAAAACAGTCATACTTTGTGTGTACCACCGAGGGGAGTATAAATCCTAAGAATTACTGCCATGCTGTAAAAGTTACAAACTCCAAACTGAAGATTAAGTGTATTTAAGAAGCCACCTTGCCATTACACTGCTACTTTCTTCAGATGAACAAATGCTTCCTTCCAAAGATGTAGAAAAAAGCAGCCCAATAGTTTCTAGCATGAGAAGTGCAGAAGATAAAACTATGACTGGCACTTCTTACAATGGGTTAAAAGTTCAAAACCAAGTTTCCCTAACTGCCTCTGTCTCATATGCTAACAGTAAATTCTATTCAATATTATTTCTCTTGGTTCTTGGTAATATCTGCCATACAACCTGAGCTTTTGTGTCTAATATAGATATATGTTGTGTATGTAATGTATCTTTTGAAGGAAATTATAAAAGATCACAGCCTCTGTAAAATGTTTAATAAGTCCAATCCAATAAAAGTACACTGGTATATAAATAACTTGATTAAAAATTAACAAAACTGTGCAATTTTAACCCAAAAATAAAACAGGAAAGAAATTAAGCCACTTTGAAGGAATATTACAGAATTTATAGGGGAAAAAAAAACCTCCACAACTTATACGTAATGACAGCAAGCACTGCCCACATTCCATGTAACAAGGGAGCTATTGCATCCACATAGCTCATTGTTTTAATATAGTGAATACAAAGTAGAAGTCAATCCATTACTAGACATAACCTCTCTGCTTGGAGGAGGCTATTGTAAAAATATGGTAAGAGCTTGCACCAACAGCTGGCCTAGCTACTCCATTCCAACCTCATTGTCAGGGCTCTTCTTACCAGCGTCAACCTGAAGTCATACTAAACATGCTCCCATACATTCCAAGATAAGGTATTTAACTTAGAAAATGAGAATCCAAACCCTCAAAACTCCCAACAGTCATTTTAATGCCTGCCTAATATAAACAAACCACTACATTTTTCTAGTACACTGTATTAGAAAAAGCGAATTAAACAACCAAAACTAAATGAGGCACAGGACATAACACTGTGATGTGAAAGACCACCTCAAGCTTCAGTCCCAGGAAGCATGGATTTTACAACAATATTTGATGGACTCATCTCACAGTGATACTTCAACGCTTACACAATATGAAAAATATGTAAAAAAATACTATTTCAGCATCATATCCTACTTATCTCAACTTCTCAGCTTACAGAAAACAAAAGGGAACAATAATACCTCTTAATCTTATGTTTTCTTCAGAAGCATCAGATGCAATTTTTTCCTTTTGTGGAAGAGGTTACTATAAACAGGCTTTTTAATTGTGGATTAAAGCAACAAGAGAAGACATATAACAGTAAGTAATAACAATATAACAATAATAACAATAATGCATAACAGTAAGTAGACTGGTGCTATATTTGTATGAGAACAAAAATACCAAAGGAAGTGTAGAAAGAGAATATTGTCAGCACCATCCTTTAATAACATTAGGAGGTAGAACTACTTATTACACATCCATTCTCTTGTCTTCCAGGTAATACCTCATTCTGTTCTCTAAAAGTGTCTATATGTAAAACATCTACTTTCCCCCCACAGATCTTAGAAATTAAATATATATATATATGTACATGAATTCGTCTTAATCCCATTTAACTGGAGCCTCTGAGCTTTGATATTTTGTAATACACATACAAAGACACAGTTAAAGTTATCATCATCTTCAGGTTTTCCACAAACTAGTATTATTTAACCTTTAGCTATTCAGATTAACAGAACAGAAGCTATGTTTACTTCGCACAGTTCATAGCATATAGTTTATGTCTAAAAAGGGTTGTATCCAAAACAAAAAAAAAAACAACCAACCAAATGAAACAAAACAAAACAAACAAACAAAAAAACCCAAAACCAACCAAACAAAAACCCAACTAGGATAAGTCCAAATTAATCACCATTTCATAAGTATATTTTCATCTTAGGTTTGTTTTAAACAATGAAAAGGCCGCAAGTTTTGCATTTCCACTTTTGATAAACAGTTATTCTACACCACTAGTTAGTCTGCAACATTGTGAAACTCAATCTTGATCCAAGAAGAAAAGTTCGTAATATGGCAACACACACATAAAAACCTTCAACAAATAATTTCATTAATTAATGGTAAGTGTTCATGACAGCTGCTCTCCAGAGAAGCATTTGTCCTCAGAATGCTTTAAGGAAAGCATACAGTATTTCATCACTGTGTTTAGACTTCTTATGAGATACAGTGTGATTAATAGAGAAAAAATAAATATTAAAAGTCTTACCATGTGCCAAATTAAGAAGAGCACTTGATAAAATAGGCACCACTTCTTGTGAGTAATTTGAAAGAATAAGTGTTTTTCATTACAACCTCAGCTCCCAGCAGGTCATACATAAACCAACCCAGCTGCAGTTCAAACAAAGGTCTGTCCAAAGGATGGGCTCAAGGTGCAGATAAATCACTATTGCAAAACCTGTGCCAAGCTTTACTCTCCCCTCTGCTTTTTTCATTTTAATAAATTGGGCTTGGCCCCAAAACAGTTATTTTAAATATCCTAGCTTCATTTTTGTTCTATATTTTTCCACCTTATTGCAAATAAAGATTTATTTACAACAACCAAAGCACGTCAAAGTTCTAGAAACATCCTCTAAAAGTGTTCACATGATCCCTAAAGTTTATAGAAGCTTACAAGCAAGCTACATGACCCATCAGGTATACGGTGTATGATTCATCTCACTTTAAAGCTACATACTTGAAGTTATTTCTTGAGCAACTACAGCACTATGTTCACAGATTGAAGTTTTTCGTTAATCATTTTCAAGCTATTCTCTAGAGTGCCAAAAATGTGATGTGTTAACTCAAGGCAGACAAAAGAATTAAAAAGGAACACATACAAGGCCCACTATTCCCTATGTAAAAAAATAGCTAGCTCTTTATAGCCTGTGACAAGACCACAGGATTGGATCCCTGATGTCATCATGACTCTGTGCAAGAACCTCTTCATTGGTACCACTGGCATTTACAGGCAGGTCACCTGAATTTGTCTGCAGACTCTCAGAGATTTTGGGGCTAAAGACCAATAACCACAGCTTCCGATCTTCATACCTTTGCTGAAGAATCTGAGTCTACCTTTAGAGTTCTTTATTCCAAAGCCCCCCAGATTAACTAACTAGATGCCATATAGTCACTGTAAGATTTCTACCATGTGCATACAGTCTATTTTCACAGCTAAGAATCTTGCATTCTTACCACTTTTTATTTGCAGTTCAGAGTTATAAAACCATTTTTCCTTAACACTTACAGAAACACACCTTAATCTTCCTACAGATTTGCATGCATTAATGGAAGTAATGGTCATTGTAGAAGTTCAGTTTTTATAAACTTAGTATTGTGGTTACAATTTCCCATAGTTTTAGCTTACTGTAGTTCCTTTGAAGTTAGTGCCTGGTGAGAAACCTTGTTTAGACAGCTATAGGGTGGAGCTGCCAGGCTTTTAACCATGCCAGAGAACACAGACCACCGTAGAGTAGCACACAGGAGTCCTTATATTAGAATTTGTAAAATCCTGTCACTAAAAGGAGTGTAAATCCAGAACTGCTATATATCATCCAGGACATTACAGCTCCCAATCATAGTTTACATTAAAAATTACATTCCAGAAGGGAGAAAAAAAAAAAAAAAAAAAAAAAAA
>VXBX01008125.1:18158-77814 GCA_013400415.1 Scytalopus superciliaris
AGAAAGTTTTAAAAAAGGGTGGGGGGAACAAACAACATATAAAAGTATGAAAATACAACATGGGGAAGGGTGGTTTAAAAAACTCATATAAAATAGGTTTTATTTCAACATACACAGAATAAATAATAGTTCTAAGTTCCCCTCTGGGGACTTGGATTCATCCAAGATATAAATCTGAGTACAAGTCAGCACTCACTTTATAAAAATCAGGGAGAGATGAAAGCAATTAAACATAAAATGTGCATTGTGGATCTGTTTTAAGAGCAAGAAGGAGGAACACACCCCCCCACACACACACACACACATACGTTATTTTCAAAACATTTAAAATCCTATAGAAATAGTGAAACATTACGTTGTGGTATTCTAAAGTAATATCTCTTGTTTATAACCATATAAATTTAGTCCCCTGGCACTACTGGCTTATATAATAGAAGAGAGTTATTTTAACAGTGCCCTGTTAAAAAAAGAAGCAACTCATTTTCAACTCATTTTCTCCAGTGGGAGGGATGTGTGGCCTCATGTGAGAAAGGGAACATGCCTAAGTTATTACTGTAGGAAAGCAATCTGTCAAAGCCTGGTCGTTTTGGCATGGTGAATACCACTGGTGAGATCAGAGAGTCAGATCCTGCTTGCAATTACTGCTAAAGGACCTTGGATACAGGCAGCCTGCTATCAATTATTCCCCTGGCCTCAGACACTTGGACTTGTCAAGTTCCCAGTGTCTTCTGTTTTGTAACAGTAAGAAAAAGGGCTTCCCATGATCAGTTCTTGGAAGTTTCTCACATGTTGTGTCACTCCAAAGTGTCATTAACAATTCAATTAAAATTTCACAGCACATGTCAGCATATTCAGGTTTTTGTCTGCTAAAATAAGGTCCAAGACAGATAAAGCAGATTCTGTCTCAAAATCTTGACTTTAAAAGTTATGCTTTCATATGTAGATTATCAAACATGACACTGCCTGCCACCTCAGTGAAACAGTGTGTTTGATGTCCCTACTCTACTAATAGTACAAAGAAAAAACTGTTTAACTAGAAAACTGAATAGCAGCATCACTTGCAAAGTTGTAATAACTTGCATCATTTGTTTAGTTTGGTATAATAGCAATTTTCTGGAGGGGTTTTTTTGGGGGTTGTTTTTCTTTTTTTATAAAGTCTCACCAGTCTATTTCTGAAGTTGATTTTATTTTTAGAACCTCTTAAGTATTAAATTACAGGGGTTTTTTTATTAGTTTACTTTCCTGTGTGGGATTTTCTTGAAAGATCAGCTCCAGATGTAAGGTGTAAATAGAAATTAAATTCATGTAAAAGGTATGTTACACATGAGTTTTACTAGATATGGTCACAAAAAGAAGACATACTGTTTGTTCACATAGTTTATTCATAGTTCAAGGGCCCCTCTGCAATTTTTCTCCAATTATACAATGTAAAAAAATTTAACATCTTAAGGTTTTCAGTAGAATTGGAAAGAAGGTTCAGTCTTAAGCCTTCTAAGGCAGCTTTTTCTCTAAACCATCAATAGGTTTATTCATGCAAGGAGAAGATTCTTTAAACTTACCAAAGACTTTGTTTAAAGCCCAGGAAAATGTGGACTGTCAGCATCCTTTGTGTTGTTTTGGAGCTTAAACCCATTCCCCAGTACACTGGTGACCCTCTACCCCAATTCTCTAGTTTCTCTCTGACATCAAACTCAGGATTATTGTTAGATTTTCTTCTAAGCAAAAAGGAGATTAGAAGCCCAGCTGCAACAGCTGACTGACAGGAAAGGGAGTAGAAAAAATACATAGATAGATATAAAAGTTTAACCACCATATTACTAGAATAATTTTCTTCCGCATGCCAACTAACAGCATTGACCATCATCCTCATGGCTTGAGAAGCAAAAACTACAAGAAATGCGGGCATCTCCCCTCACAGTGTCAAAACAGGAGTTGACAGTTCAAGGCAAAAATGATTTGCATGTAAATCCCGATCAAAAGCAAGCTTGCACCCTGAAGTTGTCAAGTTTTGCTACCAGCCTGACACTTAAATGGGCTATAGCAAAACTTGATTTAAACCGAGGAGAAAAAAAACATGGCAACTCAATTACCCCCTTGCAGATCAGATCTGGCAGTTCAGGTCAAACTTTTCACCCTGCCATTCCTCAATACCTGATGCCTTAAAGAAACAATATGTATTCCTCCTACAACCTTAGATGAAAATACATTTCCCATGGCTCCCTACTGTGCCTTTAAAAGTGAATGGGGGTGGGGGGCAAGGCAGGTTTAGAAATACCGCCCAAAGTTGAGTTTTGAGTTTGGTTTTATTTTTTTTTTAACTTTCCCCTGATCAAAATAGCTTAAATCATACAAGCAGAAAAATTTTTTCATGCAAATATATTTGCATTAGAGAGATGACTATAGTATATACGGACTTCTAGAAGAATTCATTGGCTTTTGAAAAAATCCCATCCTGTTAAACTCTTGAAGCCATACTTCATTGAAATAATGCTTGCCTGTAGCATCACAGAACTGAGAATTACTTTGACCTGCCCAAAAGATGTGAAAAAAAATTTAATTGCGGGATTTTATGAAAATTGGAGAAAGTTTTATACAGTGCAGTCACTTTGTACAGTAACAAGGAATGCTCCATTATTACAAAAATAAAGCCAAATATTTTCTAGAATCTAATTCCTAGACCAGTTCCATCCTTCATCAAGATACTTCATGCAATGCCTTCACATTCAGAAATGTAACAGGTTTTTGTAGCAGCACTCAGCAGTTTTAATACCTGCTACTGATCTGTTCTGTGTCCCTAGACCATCCACATGAGCTATTTACAAAATACCTTTACTCTATTCACTGCCGTTAAAATGAGATATCTGAGATACACTTCAGACACTGTTTTACAGGCAAAAAACAATCACCAAGGGAGAAACTGGTGGATTGCCCAGAGATAACTTAGATTCTTTAAGCATTAGATTTAGCAAAAATCCTAATGAGATGCCATATTTCACAAAAAATAATTCATTTACTAGTACAAATTAGGGTAATTGTAAAGATATGTTCACTGCGCTATCACATACCATTCAGAACGCACAACCCACTCAGATTCTCCATCTCAGCTGTATAGTTGATGTCAGTTACAACAGGAGGAGAACGTAAAATAGCACAATATCTTCTTTTCGCTTATTTGAAAACACCATCATTATTTATGATCGTGTCACAACTGATCCTCCTTCCTCAACTACTCAGATCTCACTACACCACAATCATGTCCTGCCTGAGCAAAGTGACAAAGCCTGGCCTCCTACTTTAAGCAATAGGAACACTCAGAGGTAAGTTTTTATAATACAAATATTTCAATCCCTGCAATTATTACATCTGTAAAAATAACAAAGTTTCACCCTAAACATTTCATGAGTTAGTACACAACTATGCAATATTTAGAAAATTCCATTGCTTGCCTCACAATGGATACTTAGAGAGTATTTCAGAGATGACTGGCTGCACAAAATAAGAACAAGTCTGTTACTTAGCACACGCCACTAAGTTCACTACTACTGCATTTCTAGATAAGCCATATAATCAACAGTTGGCACAACTGACTCTAATGGTAATACTCATGTATTTTTATAGCAAGACTAACACCCCAAAAAAAGCAAGGGGAAAAAAAAAATAGTAGTAGTAAGAAGATTCAGTTTAGGACAACGACTATCATTATTTTCAGGTCAGTGTAAGAATTAGACATAATGTAGTTTTCTGCTTCTAACAAAGAGAAAAAAAATATTCAGAGTTACTGTTATGAACAAACTTCTAGTTTTGTATGTTTCTATGAACATCTCTGACCTTAACAGAGTATCAATGAACATTTTAAAGCTTGATGTGATTAGAAAATTGGCAAATATTTACAGAATTATTGCTTAGATTGTAAACTCTCTGCAGTGAGGATTTTTTTTGTTGTTGTTCTGAGTTGTACAAAGCACTGTCAAAAAAGTGTCCTGCTGCAAAAGAGACAATTTTACACTCCCAGACTAAGTGCAGACATTTTTTCAGAGTACTCTGAAATTGTGCCATTTTTATTTCTACAAGTCTATCTCAGACTACACCTGAAATTAAAATCAGTCCTTTTCATGAATCAAGCTGAAGAACTCAAAACAATATTACGTCAAGCTTTTGGTCTCAGACTCTAGCTTCAGTTGCATAATGCCATCTTCAATTGCCCTCGTCTTTATTTCTGTAGTTATAATAAAACCTTAAAAATCCCACATTTGCACTCTAAACCAAACCTAAACTACAGAAGTCTAACTAAGCTACTACTTCATTATCACTGGGGGGAAGGGGAAGTCAGAACTTTTTTAAAAAATTCTAGTGAACTTTGGGTGTGTGAACTCCGAACTTTCAGAATCCATAGAGTGCAAGTAACTAATTTGTCATAATTCTACCTATGCTTTAGTATTTCAACAACTACTCTGACTGTCACACCTGAAAAACTAGGGGTCTGGGGTTTTAAATAATTTCCATTTAAATATTGTCTTGCCAGAGCAGACAGCAGGATAACTCTCCTTTCCAGTTTTTTGGGGTTTTTTTAAGAATTTTAAAACATAGGGACATATTATTTTTATACTTCTTTGTGCACTCACTCATTCAGCAATTAAATCAACGAATACAAACCTCTCTAGTTTATTATAATTCAGAGTAGCTCTCTCTTGAACTACTTATAAAGTGAGCATGTTCATTGATCCTCCACCAAAGTAGATGCTGTATACTCATCCAGAAGGAAAAGGCCACACTGACAAGGAACCTGCTCCCTTATGGCAGTTCTGGGCTAAGCTAACATCCCAACAATTTGCTGGGCATAACAACAGAACAACTTTTGCTGAAAGGTCACAACAGGGTGATGTCCCTGACTCACACCAGCTTTACAAAATCAGCTGTGAGGTCCCAAACCAGCAGGTGATGCAGGCTGGAAGTAAAGGAGTTGGAGAGGAGCTCATTAGTATTCTACCCCTTCAAGGAAGAAGAGTGGTTTTTCATTGTGGTTCACTTCTAGCTCAACAGAGAAGCAGTTAACACACAGGTCACCTCCTCATCACCAAGGAAAAGCACAGTTTCCAACTTGCTGGCAGACAGAAATCATGTATTTCACTGCAATCTAGTCCTGCAGAATAACGATATGCATTTAGAGACCTGAGCTATATGTAAAGTAACATGCTACAAGCAGATTCTCAGAAGTTTTATATAGTCTGAATTCAGCATAAATCAACTGTAGCTCACTTCCATAAATATTAAAGCCGCCTTCTTACTGAACAATCACACAGCTACCACAGTGCTTGCAGATAACCTTAGGCTAACCCAAAAAATCCTGGTCCATTCGTACCCAAGGGAGTTAAAATTTTAAAGGTGTTATTTATTTTATTTTCAATTCTTTGATATGAAAGTGAAAACAAAATTTCCACAGGTATAATACTATGTTTTATTTGGAGATGTAGAATAAGAAAGAAGGAAGACAACACACTATTGCCCAGTTCCCGTGGTACACAACACAGCAGAGCAGCACTAACAAGAAAAACTTTTCCTAGCTTTAACCACCTGTTCCATTTCCACTAACAAATATTCCTCCCATAAGACAACAGCTGATGTCCAGTGAGATCATGACTATTAAGAGTTTTCATTCAGACTTCACAAATGTACTCCAATAGATGTTTAAAATCTGCAGTGTCATTCAATAATAAATTAGTCTGACAGCCTTATTAATTTTCAAAAAGGAAAACAAAAATCACTTCTATAAAGTTCAAAATGTCAGAAAAGGACAAACTCTAAAAACAGTGCCAACATAATTTTTAAAAAAGCCCACGCACTTGGTTTATGAAGTTGTCTGCTACCATTGATCAATAACTCAGAGGCCTTGCTTCTATTCACCAGAGAGTTCCAGCAGAATACCACACTACTGCACCCACACAGACATTGCCAGTGGAAGGTGACCCTTACCCATCCTGTTCTCACCATTTTTTTTTTATTTTTTAATGCCTGAAGAGTACTTAAGATCTCACTAAGTACATTTTGTGTCTTCAAGGCTCAGAGAACCTAGGTTAGGTTTTCTTAGTACCACCGCTATAAATTCAAAGGGCCCACTATTTCTGCTCAGAGCTAAATCAGATTTACAACAACTGTCAGAGCATAGGATGACAGATAAATTAATCTTCCCTTCATGAGTTTACATCCAAGGCATCTGGGCTGCTGATCTGGCCCTAACAAGCACAGGGTCTCTACAAGCTGTCGTTTAAAGCTGATGCTTTCATGACGAGATGAATTATTCTGTCATGAGAATCTATTTATTCAGGAGTTAGAAGGTGGGGTTTTGGCTGCAGAATAAGATGATTTCATGGGTTAAGGTCCCCTTGAAATGTCTGTTTAAATCTTGTCCTGAAGTTGACTCTAATACACTTGGAATTTTTAGGACATTTGTAGAATAGGGAAAAGCTTTCCCTCCCACAAAGTTGTTGCATTTTCCTCAAGCCCGATACCAGTAGAGGATCATTCTCAATGCAGCAGCTGATTATTAATTCTTTTCTTCTGACTAAGGTTGACTATTCAGACATTAATAAATTGACATTTCTTAAAATAGGCTTGATTGATTTCATAATACTGCTGCCATACAGCAGTCTACCACAAAACAACAGCCTGCCCCAATCTACCAGGACATTTCCCTGCGGAGAGCTGGGAAACCATTGCTCTGCCTGTGGAAAAGAGATTTGTTTCAGGACCAGCTGCTGGATACTGATACAGCAGAGGCAATGATGGTCCTTGAGCAAAGCAGTCAGGGAGAAGTTTCCATGTGTTGTAGCTCAGGTCAGCAACATGCGGGGAAAATGAGGCCATTGAGAAGTCAACTGAGCCTCTATAACCTAAACAAGAGGACAAGCTATTGAATACTGCAAGACATTGACTGAAATGCTTCAGTCCATTCTAAAAGAGAAATTCCACAGTAAAGCTTCTATTTTATCAGTTCACTCAATAGTTAAAAAGATGCCTATGCAGTGGTATCTAATCATTACCTGACTGGTTTTCATCTTTCAAATATGGAACACATGGGGGATTTTGGAGAAGCGTTGGGCTTAGTCTGTTAAACAACTGAATAGCCAGTTCAATGACATGTTCCTCAGTCCAACTAAGAGCATGGATCCTAGCCATGATATCATCATATTGCTAAAAGAAGCCATTAAGTGGTGAAAGAAAAGAATCAATATATGAAATAGATCCATATCTATCTAGGTTTCAAAATAATTTGGGCAATGTTATATTGTAAGAACAGGACAAAATAATACATTTAAAGAAAAAAATTAGTAATGCTTTTTCATCAAAGCAGCAATAAGAAAGATTCAGTGTAGGAACAATGATAAACCAAAATAGCTTTCTTTTTCAACAAATCATTTTCAAGAGCTTAAAAGTAATAAAGAAAAATCCAACTCTCAGTACATAACCCAGTTGCAGGCAAGAAATAGCTGATTTTCAGTAAGCAGTGAGAGGTGGTACTAGAATGCTAACATGGAAACGGAGGCAGTCTATGAAAAACTCAGTTTTTATTGTTGATATTTGACTTGTCACTTTCCCCATGCTCTTTTCTAAAGCACAAGCCTTCTTTACACAAGCTTTTATTTTTAGGGTGACAATACCCTTTTGGCTATATTCCCTTTTACACATAGATTCATCATTAAAATGTCACTATTGCTCTTTTATTATTCAGAAAAGAGAACATTCTTTAAAAGGCTTGAAAAATACACCCAGATCTACGTTAAAACTATCACTCTTCCAACAAGACATCTAGTCTTTCTTTTCAAGCTGTCATCATCAGCCATGAAGCCTGCAGAGGAGTCCAAGTTCACATTGTGTCCTCCCTTGAAATTTCCTTAATACGCGCACCCTCAGTTGCATGTTTTGTCAAACCTCCCTTCCGTCTTTTTAAGGGATGGCAGGGGTGTGGGAGGATGAATTCCACAGAATCTGAAAATAACAAACAGTAATATTGCAGAAACTAGATCTCTTTCTTAAGATACAACTATTTTAACCACAGGACAATTTGAACACATTTAAAATACAAAATGCAAATGTACATTTATAACAGAATTCATCTTCTACTAAGCACCACTTACAATTCCCATCGACCTAAATCATCCCATCTCAGTATCCAAATCTCTCTTGCATTTTCAGTTCTAGGAATTCCACCATCCCAGATGTCTGCTCTTCTGTTATCACTTCAGCAGACAGTTAGCAAAACTATGCACAGTAGCAGGACAAAACATTTTGAAAACCTCTCTTCTGTTTATAGAAAATGTAACTGCTTTCAGAAGTGTTAATTGAAAATTTAGCACTTGGGTGCTGTAAAGTTGATCAACTTGCCTTTGAAAAAAAGTCTCATGCCGCTCAAACCAGACCTCTGAATTTAATTTGCCTCCAAATGCATCTGACAAAGCATTTTGATTTTCTGAAGGTTTAAAAATAAGTCAATATAAAAGTCAAAAGAATCATTCCATTAGGATTAGCATCAAAACAAGTTGACACTTAAACACCCACAAAGTACAGTAAGTAGATCTTAGCAATAACCACGTAGCTACCTAATTATTTTTAATATACTTCTATTAAGCAGAGCAAACCAATGCAAGATCTATAAGATGTTAAGGAAAGAGAGATCAGCCTGTGGTATTTATGATTTTAGTCATTCTTTCTCAAAACAACAGATGAAATAAAATATATGACAGTCCCAAAGAGGGAGTTTCTGCTGTAATTCATCTTAAAATGCAATGTTCTGTCATCTCCAGTAACACTTACTGAAAGCAACCATCAATACTTTTTGTCAAAAAACTGCACTCTGTGTAAAATGTTCCATCAATCTCTATTTACATAAAATAAAAAACTTTCAGTGTGATTCTAAAGCAGAACCATTCAGATTCTCAGTCTTCCATTTTCATGCTCTGTTGAAAAATTATTTTGACTGACACAAAGAAACCCCCATGCCTAACAATTTATGGTAAGGACTTTTTTTTTTTTTTTTTAATGTAAAGCAAAACCACAGTGACTTGTTCTTTTCTATTGATTAGGTAAGCCAAACAAAGCATTTTTGTGTACTTTGAACCCTATCCAGTTTTCCTTCTATGTTTAAACAGTCTAAATAGTCTAACTTAATAATTGGTGAACAATTTTGCTAAGTAAGCAATTTAATATAGTTCACTTAATCACGTTCCAGCACCCCACATGCTTTTCCAGACATATAAAAAGCACTCAGTCACTGAGTCCTATAATTTTACTCACATGACCAGTACCATAAATTTCAATCAGAACTAAATCACAAGGAGTAGAATATACTCAATGCTTTTGGGTTTAGGGGCATAGTTTTCTAATCCTCATATCGCATTCACAGTGTTTCTAAGCTATTAGGCACTAGCAAATCAATACTCAAACAGCCTTTGTTAAAGAGCATGGAAAAATTACAGCAAAAATATACTTCCACAAAGCAGTCATTCATTTTCCAAGAACAAGCTCACGGTCCTATTACTGGCCACATCCAGAAACTGACTAGTTGACTGGCAAAAGGGAGCGGAGAATGTTTTCCAAATTGTTTCCTCTATAGTTTCCTTTAGAATAGATGTGTTCTTCTGCTTTTTCTCCTTCTCAAATGAAGCTGTGCACCCTTCTGTGTAACTGAAGCGTGTCTTTAGGCCTTGGAGAAACAAGACTGGGTGAGGCAATGACAGAGAGCAGAGCAGAGCTACCATGGACAGATCACACAAACCCGACCACAGCTCACCTCCAGAACAGGACTATGTTGGACAGTGCAGGACCTGGGCCTTTACGTGGGCCCAGAACTGCATCCCATCAAACAACTATCACACAATATTTCCTTCTCACTAAATGGATTTGATCAATGATTTACCACACTTTAGGTACTCTTTCTACAGCTATTTGCACACATTCTGATAAATGGTCATTAGTTTGTAATTTTTTTCCCTCTCTTCACTAGAGTATTTATTCAGCTAATCAGTAGTGGGACATTCAACTGAGAGTATGATTCCAGACTTGCCATCCCACTCTACCCCCCATTTGTTAGTTTATCCTTCACCATTTAAAAACAATTTGCGTAACTTCCTATTATTTTGCAGCTCTTTACAGCTTTAAAATAGGCAAACACTCTGAAAATAAGTAACCGCTCAGAAAATATTTGCAGAAACATGATATAGTTAGCTTCTCAATGTTTCTGAACTATAGAAAAGGTAGAGTCCGCAAACAGAGCAAACAAGTCCTACAGGAAATAGAATAGCTAACAATAAAACAATATTCAAAGAAGAAAAAAGGAGTCAAAGAAAAAAAATGCCTACATTTAAGTAGGAATCTGTCACTTTAAAACAATCAAAAGATAAGAAGTAGACTAAATTACAGCCTTAAAAGGTAATGGAAGATCAAATACAGAGTTAGGAAAGTCTTGTAAGAAATTTCCATATTCACTGTTCTGAATAGTCAGTAAGACCTTAATGAGCTCACCCAGTTTCATCCCCACTCCAGAAAGGGGTGAGGGGGAGGGAAGAAAGAAAATGTTTCTCATATCCCTCCTGATAGAAAAGATAAACATTTTCTTTTGTATAATGTTGTCTTTGGGATTTTGGTGTTTTGTTTTGGTTTTTTAACTGTGAACACTGTCAGTTTCTGTTTAACACCTGCCNAAACACCACAACCAGTTTGCTGCAAGCTCTCACATCCACACAGGTATATGGAGCCACACTTGAGCTACACATCACCATAAAGCACATGCTAAATTTGCTGGCTGAGTAGTATCATTTGAAGATGCAATCAAAAGCTCAGAAAACAAGATATTTTTCTTACAGATCAGAGACCCAAGCCAGGACTCCTGTTCTACACAACTTAACAGAATTCACTAACTTTCCTGGTTCTAAAATTCAGCACCTGATAAATCAGTAGGTAGAACTATTTCAACTTCATCTTACAGTATTGAAATTAGTAGTGTCTTTGCTGTGAAAAATCTACCATTTGATTTATCCTATTTTTATGTGTATTTTATTTACAAATTACTAATATTTTTTCTGGGGTAAAATGGATGAAATAATATCTACACAAAACCATACCCCTTTCATCTGAAGGCGAAAAAAAAAGGCCATGGTACAAATCCCCTCAATGAGGGGGAGCTATTAGCAATGAATCCATAAGCAATGCTCAATTCTGCACAGTCATCGTTACCTACACAGCTCAACACTTAATGTGCTGCCTCCTAAAACAGTTACAAAGTGGCTGCCTACATTGTTTTACAGACAGTCAGGACAAGTAAGAATACGACTTATGGCTAGGGAGAAGAAAAATTGGTTTTTTCCCTTTCATATAAAATAATGTCCAGTTACACAGAAGAAGATGATGTCAAAATATACCTTGATTTTTTTCAAATCATATAAAACACAAAAATTGGCTACAGTACAAATTCATCCCTTTAAGTGAATCTAGTAAACATTTGGTTACAGCAAACATATTTGGCCAAAGAACTGCACATTTTAACACTATTAAATAATAACAAAGGTAATGCTTCCCAATCACATATGACAGAAACAAGAGGTGTATAAAAGCAAATAATGTTACCACAAACAGTTTTCATTCCTATCAACACCGCACATGCCAAGAAAGGTAAAAGCCAGCTTTAAAAGAAGACAAAAATCTTTATATGCATCAGGAAGCTGTGTACACCATCTCAGATGCTACAGGACAGAGGAGGTGGGGAGAACCAATTAACTAGATGCATCCTTCCCTGCATGTCTAAGATCCTTTGCTCACATTATAAATTCATGGTTTGCTTCTATCACTCCACTATACAGTTGGCCTCCACCACTCTTCCCTTGGGAGAGGAAAAAAAAAAAAGAAAAGGTCAGCCTACCCTAGGAACATCTGTGGAGAAGAGAAATCTATTCAAACACAACCAAATGTGTTCTGGAACACAGTTTTCACTTGCTTCAGTAGACAAGCCATTATTAACACTTTTTTTTTGCTTTTTAACAATCTTTGCTACCAAAAAAAGGGAGAAAAAGAAAAAAGAACCACTCAAGCAAGAGTAAAGAAGTTGACTCTGAAACTTTTTTCTTTCTTTCAGCAAGCACTGCGATTAAATTTAAGGGTCTCTAAAAAGCTGACCAAAAAAATTGTAATAACTTGGTGTAATAGTGTGTTTATACTTAGCTCACTATTCCTCCCTCTCTTGTTTTTTTGTGGGTTTTTTTGTTGTTTTGTTTGTTTATTTGTTTGGGGGGGCTTGTTTGGTTTGGTTTGGGTTTTTTTTTTGCAAAACACAAGCTCTAATTTTTCAGAATTAAATTAAGCTTTTTAAACTAATGCTTGTGGATGAGAACTGGTGCAATGTCAATGTTCAATTCGGAAGTCTCTAGGTTGCAAAGAAAAAATGCCCAGTTTAGCTTCTTTCTTTTTTTTTTTTTTCAGTTGAGTGACACAACCAGAATTTGACACAGAAATTTTGAGAAACATAATTTCAAGGGATACATAACCAATCTAATCTGCCCATTGGATCTGTAAACATCCACTGTCCACCTGCCTGAATTCTATTTATTATGGGGGTCTGGCAGTCCCCCCCAAAATGGAAGGCCTTCAATAGCAGCAAACAGTACTGACACATTTCAGTTCCCCCTTGAGGAAAAAGCAAATGCTCCAAGAAATAGAGAAGCAGAACAAGACACCTTAGAGAGAAAGATCACTAAAACCTATACAGATTTCTCCTGAAGACTGGGCAAAGCCGAGCTGAAAGATTCACTGTCCACCAGGTCTGTTTTTAGGTTTGGATTAAATCTGGAAGTTTCCTTCCTCTAACTCACAAGAGAATGCAATAAACACCCAAGTGCCTTACCAATCCATTCTCTGGAATACCTCCCAAAGTCATTTCTGGTCTATCCCCTTTATTCAACAGAGTGCTTTTGTGCAATCTTGCGATCACAGCAACACACTAGATCATCCTGGCAACATAAAAAAGCACAACTTGAACTGGCTAACTGTCAGTGGAAAAAAGATGGGTCAACTGTAGGAAAAGGAGAGAAGGTGAAGGAACAAAGACAAAGCTGAAAGCAAAAGACTCCGTTTTGAGAGCTTCCCTAGAGAGATAAACAGGGACAGATTCTTTTCTCAGCTCTGAATGCTCTAAAAGATGCATGAACTGTAAAATTAACAAAGTTCTCAAGTCAACATCTCTAATCTAGTTCCTATTGACACAAAAAGCCTTTCAACCAGTCTGGTTAACCCACTGATTTGCAAGATGGGTCAACAGCTTTCAAAAGAATACTGGGATCTCCAAGTGCCGAATGCCTAGAGAAAGCGTCTGTCAGCTGTTCCACTGGAATGGAAGTGTAACAGCTCTACTCCAGCAGTCAAGAACTGGGGGAGACATCTTACAGCACATGTGGGGAGTAGAGGGCACATCAATTCACACGTGATTTTTCAGTTTGGTTGTTCCCAACAAAAACAGGTTACATCAATGCCCAAATCATTCAGGTTGACCATGCAGTGAAAACCTACTGAATAAAGGTTTTTCTTATGCAAAAGAACTTTACATTTACCCACATAACACCTAATTTTGAAGGGGAAATGTTGATAGCAAAACTGGGGGTGAAACAGTACTTATTGGCCCAAAGTCTAAATATCACTCAAGAAATATTTGTACTCCAACCTTCTGAATCTGGGGTCTGGCTGTAACAGCCAGACAGTAAACTGAGGTTAAAAAAAAAATTTACACAACTTAAGTGAAAATATCAATTGGCTTTGACCTCAGTCCACAAGGGACTGCCAAATGTATGCAGAATTTAAGAACTGATGCACATTAAAATGAGGATTACCTGTGTAAAATTTCTTCATCCAGTGCAGGAGTGCTAACTTCTGCTTTAAAGAAAAAGAAATGGATACAAACAGGAAACTGAGGTACTGACAAATTTAAAAAAAAAAAAAAAAAAAAAAAGGCTCAAACAGAGCAGCTTCAAAACATAAATATCCATCATTCTCTTGTCCTGGTCCTGTCACTGTCCAGGGGCCAGCACAAAAGTACAAGATGAAAACCATTAATTTTAGGTATCATGCAAAAATAATCCAAATCAATTGCCTCCAAGCTCCCCAAAATAAAAAGTGAGCAAGTCTGATCAATGACTTTCCATTAAGATGATGAAAAACGGCCACTGAATTTGCTTAAGGGAACATAGAAGCCACGCACACACTGCACTGCTCTTTGTTATCTCTAGTTGAAAGGCAGTACAGATAAAGAAATCTGCCACATGAAATTTTGAGACTCATCCCAGGTGGCCATAAAAATAATAGAATTTCAAAAACTTAGAGACCAAGCCTATTCCAATGTTAAAATTCCCACTTAACATTTCCCAAATTAAAAGTCCTTCCAATAATAACAGAAATTGAAATCTAAAAGCCTGCATTAGCGAGTGCTAGCTCCTTCCAACTGTTTGTTCAGAGACTCTCCAACAGGCATACAGCACACTGTAAGAATTCAATTTGGAAACCATCATCTAAAGCACAGAGGAGAACAGGAAAGTCATATTGCTATAATGCTTAGATTATCAATCATCTTGACAGTTTATTGGCTTTATCACCACACATACCATTAAAATGATGTCTGGCCTAGAATGTCAGGAGGCAAACATTAAACAGGCCAGGATTAAAAAGCAGATCCCAAACAGCACTCCAGTAAAGTTTCCCTTCCACTGTGAAATTAGTTAGAGCTGACTAAGTAACTGGCGCTAGACTTTGAAGAAATATACAGCCTAAAAGGCACAGAGTCAACACAGACTTGACGAGCTGATAGGTAATGTCATGTTATGGCAACTCTAAAGCTCCTGCGGTTGATTTATCACATACGGTGTGCAACAGAATGATTGCTAATGGAGAGGTGGGGGGGGGAGCAAAACAACAACAGCTTAATTTGCTGCTTCTTAGAGCCAAGGGTTTGAGTCAGAAGGGTCAAATGAACTCTTTGAAGTCAAGGAGCAATGCGTTTTTTTATCAATTTTGTAGTTATCAAACACACAAGTTAACATTAACATTTTTTTACACTGAAGTAATTTTAGAGATTAGGAAAATCTAAGAGTGACAAAATACGTTCATGATTCAATCATAACAGATAATGAAAAAGATACAAATCGTGAATTTTTAAAGCATAGCTCTGTGTGTCAGACTGGTAACTAAATTCTGATACAATTAAAATTGTGCATCACCAGACTGCAATTGAGAACTGTGTCATTTGTTTGCGACCATTCTTCCATGTGCTCAGGAACATGCAGGCAGGCAGTTACAGATAATTAAATGCAATTTCCCTTTTCTCCAATCCCCCGCCTTCAAAAAAAGCTGACATTTCTAGATATTATTTTAGTTCCTGTTTCTTCATCTTTTTTTAGTCTTCCTTTCGCCCCAAAATGTATTGGCATTTGCATTACCCTCCTATTTTATTTAGAATAAATATGTCAGTTTTAAATTACAAATAAGCTAATGGTATGTCTAACCCAGAGAACCAGTCAAATAATTGAGCCACAGTATTTCCTGAAAATAAATTGTTTATATGCTTTCTTATGTCAGTCAAAACCAACATGCACATCCCCATCTCAATTTTAAACAGATTAATCCAATAGCAACTCCAGCCTGCTTTACTGATTTATATCTCCTCATGTGCATTGCTTAAAGGAGTACTTCTGTCTCTGAGAAAGGTGTTGTAAGGTTTACTATTTGCCAAATACTGATAAATCTTTGTTGCTTGAGCACTAAAGCTTTAATATTTTGATTCTATTGCAAGTACAATTCAACTCTGTAATTATTATTTCACAGTCCACACTCATATTTTGAGGGACTGAATCAGTGTTTTTCAGTACTAGTTGTTCTTTTTAATTAAAAGACAGATAAGTGAAATCCTAACTTAAGGAAAAGTGCTGACTTCATACTTGATAAACCACAGCAGCAATCTGTAGTAAAAAAATCACTCTTATCCTTAACTGTGACATTTACTATGTATTGGCTAACACAAGAATTTCAGTAAGGTCAGCTGAATTTTAAAATACAGGTAAAGACATCTGGAACTGTCATCTAGCAGAAACACACAAAACACATACAATCTCATAAACAAGACTGAAGAGTAAGAAGACCAAGTATTTAGCTATCTCCAAAGACCTGAACGCTTCTCAGACTTCAGACATCACTTCTCACCAACCTCTGAATAGCCCAAATGGAAGTCCTAATTGACCAAAAAGGATATTCTTAATTAAAACCCTAATGAGGAATCTCTTTGCTGCCTCCAACTATCTCCTATGACGCTGAGGAGCAAGGCTTGGGACTGATCTAACCACAGAATCATCTCCAACAAAGGTACATTTAAACGCTAAACCTACTATTAGAAGGTCAGGAATACAGGAAGGAGGCATCAGAAAAGTGCAGATCACCAAAAACACACATAGACACGAATTCTCCTTCCTCAGAAGTTTTTTTTATTAGCTGTTTTTCAGATTATGCTATTTCTATACATTTATTTGAAGGAAAGTTAAGAGAAGGTGTCCATGGCAGAATAAGGTGGGGGAAGAAAACACATATACCCCACCTCTAACTTCTACTGTGTTGTCTTCAAAGTTAGTGAGGAGAATAAGAACAATTTTCTCCAGAAGTAGATGAATACCTACCAAAAACAGTATCAAGATCAGCACCCTAAACAGAGAACAGTTGCATTTGCTTCAGGAGTGTCTATTTCATCAACACCTCCCTATTCACACCATATAAAACACAATGCAATGGTGACAACAAAGTATTATAGCAAACCCCACAATATTATGAGGATAGAGTAACATTGCAATAGGGTTCACTATATTCAGATTGTATGATTGTATGCTCTATGAGCTTTACTTCTCATACCACAACTGCTGTACCCAGCAAGTCCCCAAGGACCCAGGCCTCAGTCGCAGTTAATGATCCATTAGACAGCCACCTTGATGCAAAGCAGAAGGTGGCTAATGCTCCAACAAAGTGGTTCTAAACTACAATAACAGACAACATTCAAGGATTACAGCCACTAGAAACCAGTAGTCATAGTTAATAACTAATATTTCATTAAAATGGCTAGAAATAATGCATACCAGATACCAAAACAATTACAGATGACCACAATGGCATTAGAAAAGTTGTAATATAACAGTGAACAAAAACAAGTTAGACACTTGCCACAGCACAATGAATGTATTTTCTCAGCATAAACTCTTTCTGTTTCACTATCACAGACACAGAAAAATTCAATAAAGAATAGAAATTCAAGACAAATAGTTGGTGGTATTACTACCAGTCACAATAAACAAGCAGCATCTCTAAGAGTAGCAAGAAGACTTCTGCTCTGTTTCCAAGCAGCTCAGCCAATAAAAGTACCTTCATAACTTCCATTTGCTTACATTTTTCCTGAAGACTAACACACCAGTAGCTATGTCAAAAAATACACATCAAAGGTTGCATGGTATAACTCTTTACCACAGTCACTTCATTGTCCCTTCATGCCCTTTTCAAATTGATTTGCAGACCTAGAACCAGAATAGTTTTTTTTTTAAAGTATAGTCTTAGTTTAAATATCAAAATGAATTATATTACTGTAGAATACCATAGCGTAATTTGGGCAGCGTTTTTAGACCAGTATTGACAACATGGTAAAAAAGATCCTTTAAACTACAAAGCTACCTCTAATTCACTGCTATTGCAAAAAGTTTATCCAGAAGAAAAAAAAAATCTAAATTAATCTAGAAGTACTTAATTTATGTTAAAAATTCATTATATACCAAATTTAATTGAGTATTAATAGCATGAAACAGAAGTCTTCAGAAAGCTTTGTGTCTTGATAAATGACAGGTATACCATGAGTGCTATTAGCTATTTATCAGAATTAGGGTATTAGATTATATTTTTGATGTTTTGTTGGGTAGATAGTTTGAACTACCTACACTGAAAGCATAAAAAGAGGAGGCCAAATAAAGAAAAAGTAGTTGGAATTAAAGAGTGGAAGTGTGATTTCCACTGAAGTTCTGTAAAGCACTATTTTACTGGCAATATAGTTAGCCTTTGGCAATGTGCCATACACCCAGAGAAACACCAGGCCTATAAAAAGCCTGTGACATGGTGCAAAAGAAGAGTTTTAACACACCCTAAAAACACAGATGGCAGGACAAAGATATTTACATTTTGAAAGAATGCTCTTGTAGTTTTGTAAAAACTGCAATCAATTTCATCACTGAAGAAGAAATCTTGAGAAGATGAAGTTAAATTAATTTAGTTTCTTTTCTAGGTGGTTGTTTAGAATTTTAAATTGGTTTGTTACATTTCAGAGGTGGATGAATTGAGTACAGATACAGTGACTGCTACTTAAAAAAAGTCTCAAGATCCTCTGGCATAGGAGGCACTACTGCCTCCCTGGGCAGCCAATTTATGTGCTCTGCTATCCTCAATGTAATCAAGTTCTTCCTCATGTTGAGGTGAAAATTCATGGATTTTAGTTTACGGACATTACTCCCCATCCTGTTGCTGGGCACCACTGAAAAGAGTCTGCCAAAATCCTCCTGACACTCACTTTTGAGATATTTATATGTATTGATAAGATCTCCTCTCAGTCTTCTCTTCACTAGACTAAACAGGCCTGGCTCTCGCAGTCTCTCCTCACAGGAGAGATGCTCCAGACCCCTCAACATCTTTGTGGCCTCCACTGGACCCTCCCCAGCAGCTCCTTGTCTTTCTCATACTGAGGAGTCCAGAACTGGACACCGTACTCCAGATGTGGCCTCACTAGGGCTGATAATATACATGTGTACCTATATAGTAGTTATTGAAAAACTAGCTGGGATGTGCTGCCCAGCATAGTAACAAAGCAATTCTGCTCTAAATAAAACCTTAGCTGTCAGAAACAGAAAACTACCATTATCTTTACATTTCCAATAATCTGTCAGCCTAATTCTTCCTTTATTCATCTCTCACATATCCTCTCCCCAAAAAGTGTGATAAGAGTATCAAGACCACTATCCACATGGTTTGAAGATGTTCAAAGGCCTCAGTCATTGCGTCTTCACTGCAGGTTAAAGCTTATTCTGTGCAAACTTAGAATACGGCTTTCAGTCTAGTCTAGTTTTCTCCAAAAAGAGTCAAGACTGTAGGTGCCTAAATCACTTTGTGGAACAAACCAGTGATCAGCAAGCAGGGACTTCTGGGGGATGTGCTTTTAGAATTGCATTGCTGATCCGAACAAAACCACTAAGGTAGACTCAGCTATGTCTGGTATACCCAAGGGAAAGTGAGTAACAGCAGTTGCAGCAGAACACAGGAAGGCAGCAGGATAGCCTGTTGAAACAATATGTGGTGAAAGTTTACCACCTACATCCTACACAGTGCTTACAGATTCAAACCAGATCCCACAGCTCCTGGTCCTGAAGAATCCCAAGCCTTTCCTTTTCTTTCACATACCCCATTACTCTCATCCAACACACAATTACAGCACCCAGCCTCCAGGGTACAGAGTGTTGGGGAGCAACAAGATACTGGATTGTCTTCTTCAGCTATTCCCAGGGATGCTTGTTGGGACACATGCTTTTTAAAAAACAAATACACCCACCAACAGGCCAGTAAGAACTGTGTCAACTCTACCTTGTAATAAAAGGGTACGCATTTGGAACTCAGATGAAAGGGGAGACTGTAAGTGACATTACTTGATAAGTTCATGCAGCAAAATTTGAGTTCAAAACAGAAAAACATCTCTATGCCTATCATTGCTGGAACACTGCTTTAACAATTTGGCAATCCAGATGGATTCCTGTCTGAGTGGGCAAACAACCCCAAACAACCCTACTGCATCCTATTTCAGAGTATGACAAGATGGATAAATTTTTCTCACATATTCCTGGAAGAATATTCTTCTTTGGTTTCGGAGATGAATTAATAATTAACTTTGTCATAATTCTACAGTTTCAATGGTATTTGTAGGACTGATAATTCTCCTCCCCATCAATGCAAATCACTGTGAACTTCAGAGACACTATGAAAAAAGTAGTATTAATTTCTGGGGGAAGATTTTAATCCTCACTTCCAAGCAGTTTAAGATACTGCTGTACAGTTTGCACTGAAGTCTTACACAGAATTTTTATCATTTAAGAAGACTGTATAAACTACTATTGTATCATTTTCATAAATGATCATCCAGACTGCCTTTCTTACTCTTATACTGAAAGCCCATATATACTTCAAAATCTCAGAATGTAAATCATACCTTTACAGCAAAGTATACTTATGTATCCTTATATTTACTGTACTAGATACAAATTAAAATGCTGCCAAAACAGCAACATTTAGTATGTCTCTAACAACCTTAAATTAAGTAAGTATTTTGAGGTTAATGAGTGTGTAGGATCAAAATTAACTTTCAACAACACAAGGACTTAAGCACTTTTTCAGTGAGTGCCAAGATACTGCGGGCTTGTTTGCTGCCTAATTCTGATCTGTAAAGAGGTCCAAATTCCAGGTTTGACAAGGCTGCTTTTCTGAAATAAGTGTTTCTCAGTCAACTAAAATGCAGTATTATAGGGCACGCAGTTCTCTTATCTGGTGTTCATTTTTGCTAAACAAAAAAGAGAATGGAACAGTTTAGAATCCCTTGCTTGATCCCAATTACCAAATGATTATAAGGACATAGTCACAGATCTAAAAAAAAAGAGAAAAATTATTAAAAAAAAACCCACCACACAGAACAACCTTGCTTTGTTCCACCTTTCAATTCAGCCTTCTTTTCATGATCACAATCTTCAACCAGTACCTGGCTGCTACTACAATCTGTCTAAATCTAGAGTTCTGTAAGGTTGGATAGCATATGCTGTAACCATACAGGTGTTCAAAGACATTAATGGCAGGTGCCAAAATATTCCAGTATCAGTTGCCCAGATTGATGAATTTGTTCTCAGACCTCAGAACCATCATCACAAGGTACAGAAAAGCTCCTTCCAAATTAGGCATGTTGCAGCTCCAAAGGATTACTAAGGGGAAAACTACTGTACTTATCCTCAGTCCCTAAAACAGTTTAACTTGAGATGAGGGGAAGAATAAACAGAGGAAAGAGGTATTAGTTGCTGAGGTTTTGAAAGACAACACATCCACTGTATTTCAGAAGTTAAAATATTTCAGTGCACGATACCTCTAAACCATTAAAAAAAAAAAAAAAGGCAAACAAAAAAGAAAACCCACAACTAGTTAGAACCAGACACTGTGAGCAACACCTCACTACTAACTTCTAAGACTCCATGCAGCTGACTTTCTTGATCCCAAAACCTGGCTCACACTCTTCCTCCCCCACCACGTACACATTCTCCCCTTCCCTTAGGATTGTATACTCACACTGGATTTCTTCCCGCCAAAGACATCTGCATCCTTCTTCTGTTAAAATTTAACAAAACAAATCCACATTTTACTGGTTCCACTCAGGAAATGCCAAGTTCTAAAGTTACAGAGACTTCTGGAATGTGACAGGTTTCACAGCAAAAAAATTGTCCTTAAAAGTAATTGCCTACTGATAGATGAGGCAGGGTTTAACCAGAAAAAACACATCTATGCAATCTTGGTTGCATATACAATGAAATTATGAGAAGTTGGGGCTCTGGAATAAGAGCTTTGGAAGACATGTCATTCAGGCTAGCACACACTAGTAGGTTTTGGTTCAGAAAAATCAAGTACTGTAAAGAGATGATGCGTATTTTCTTGTTTTTCATGCCAGAAATATAATATCAAATGTTAAAAATTATGTGTTGTTTCATAGAGGCAACAAACAGCAGTGTCCTTTCTGTAAAAGCAGAGAGCCTCCAGACATTCATTATATTCTTTCCTATGAGCATTGCTCAATAAATGTTGCAACCCTGAAGCTTTTAAATGTATTAAAGTAATGATATCATCACTTTAAAGGCACTTCAACAGAACATTATGAGAAACAATTTCTTTTTTCAAAATCAAAATAATAGTAACCAATTTGATTAAAAGTGTTTTATACTAAAAATATTCCCAATATCTGCATTTGAAGGCTTCCCTAGCAAATAAGTAGCAAACAATCTACAGAAGTCTGAAATAGGAAAAGGTCCTCCATGAACTAATATGGCACCATAAACGTTTTGTTTAAGTTTCAAGATATACATGCTAAGAAAGTATCATTTTTATGTTACAGTGAATAAGAAATACTAAATAATAACTATTTGGAATTATACAGTATTTCCACCTATTGTACTTAAGAGCTCAAAAATGTTTTCAATTTCATGCATAGTGCTGCTCTGAAAGCCACACTGAATATATTGCCTTTGTTTGTTTAGGTTATGCACAAACAAATATTGGGATGACAGTAAAGACACATCCTTGAAGTAGTCTACCCAATAAATTTGAAAAGGGAAAGAAGAAGAGGAGGAATAAAAAAAATCTAGCTGTATAAGATTCTCTTTGTTGCCTGCTTGTTAGGGAATCCTTCTGGCACAACTGAGGGGATTATGAATTCACATGTGAATTTATCCCCTATTAAACTTTTAGTGAAAGGGTCAGTTAGCAGGAATGATAAAGCTTAGGCACACCAGTCACATGCTGGCAGAGCATCTGTGACTAGCTCTACTCAGGCATATCACTAGTTTATAGCTTTAACATCAAGAGGAAGCTATGGGGAAGGGTGCAAAACAGTCCACTTGTGGAAAGATTCCAAATAGTGAAAAGTACAATTTCACATGAGACAAAGGCAGTATGACTTCATGACTTCAGGTCACATTTTCTACCTTTTTTCCCCCCCGCCCCTTCAAGAAAGAACTACAGAGGACAGTCCAGGCTAAAATCTCACATTTCACTGGCCAGGATTTTCACTAAATCCCCTAAGACTTCGGTAGAAGAAGCACCCCTAAGAACTTCTGTTGCTGGGCTGCCTTAGCTTCCTAGCAGAACTCCTGGGCCTACATACATATCTCACTGCTATATAAGTGGCAATTAAAAATATATAGCAATTGTGTCAATGCTGAAGCCTGATCAAAGTTTACATGCACACATCACTGAATATCTCACACTTCCTTTTTAAAATTTACACTTTTATGCAATTATTCACTGTAACACAGAGGACAGTCCTGTTTGCACCTTCCTATGGTTGCATTATTTCTACATGAGATTTGGTTCAAGCTTTTTGGGTGAAGAAAAAGGAAAAGCACAAGGGACAGCAACAATAAAGCAGCTTCAGCCAAGATGGAAATTCACCTCCCTTATGACAAGACGTTCTGTGGAGCCAGTCTGTGCATTCTCACGAGTCAACATATCCACTCTTCAGGTGCCCTGATACCTAACTTGTCTTCTCAGACTCTTCAGAATTGTTGGGGATTGAGCATTCCCTAAATAGTCAAACGACTCTGACCTTTCCCTAATACTCCCCAGCTGCAACTTGCACACACCTTGGCCTCTAAGCTGTTGCAGGGCCCCTGTGGCAGGTCTGCAGGCTACTGGAGCCTGACACATAAGCATCCTGCACTACAGGCAGGGATGTGCCTGCTCATGCAGTCCAGTGCTCAACAGGACCATGTTGGAAACACCTGCTCCCTTCCCCATTGGATGACTCCCCACTGGAGCACACTCCTCAGTCCTCTGCACTTGCAGGACCTAATAGGTGAGACTTTCACAAGTCTAGCTGTTTTAAGAGTTAATGGTAATAAGGCAGACACTCACATTAGTTGGAAAGCCATTTCAAATGTACTGTTAGTGAATTCCCGTGCATTAAGTGACATAAATAAAAAGATAAATATAATAAAAGCCTGATGTTCAGAAAACTTTTACCAGGTTTGGAAAGCAAGGTATTATTAAAAAGCCCTCCAGATGTATTGTACAGAAAAGTGAAGATTTCCAGAAATTCTGAAATAATACTTCATTTGCCCTTCAAAGATAATGTGACAGTATTTTTAAAAGTTATCCGCAAAAGCTAAACAGTGAAAGCTGGATCATATATATTGAAATTACTTTGAGGTAAAATAGGACAACTAGTTTGGATTAAGCCTGCTTTCTGTTCGCTTCACACTCTGAGTAATGAATTTTCTATAGTTACACATTTGCTTTTTCTGCACATTGTAGTTTGATCAGGAGTCTTCCTGAAAAAGGCTGGTTTATGTTCCTGGGTCAGTTTCAATCTGCAGCACAATTCCCATAGCATCTACTTCTATTTCCTGTAAGGATGAATAGCCCAGCATTTCTGCCAAACATTTTTCTACATAGGTTTAGACTTCACTTTAGTATCATTTTTAACCACCATTCTGATTGCTTACACTGTTAATGGAAAGAAAAGATTAACTTAATCACAACCAAAGCGGGTAGTTAGTTATTTAGTTAACTTTTTTTCATATTAAATACGAGGGGTTTTTCTTATGTTCAAAATTACAGGCTTACTAAATTATATTTTTCTCAACTCTTGTTTTTAATCTCTTCCACATGGTTCATTTGACTGTGCTATTGATGCATATACGATTCCATATGATGCAATTGCATTGCATGGCTTAGCATATGAAAACAACAAAGATCAGAACATAGAGCACCTGCAAAATAATCTTCAGTTACTGTCTTTATTCAGATTATAAACTAAGGAAATAAGACAGATCTGCTATTAAACTAACACAACTGGATTTAAAAATGTTAAAACTTTTTTTTTTTAAAAAAGGGGATGATTTAGCATAGTTTTATGCTCTATAGGACAGAATTCTATTTAGACTATTTTAAAGGAGGGTCTGCAATTTGTAATGCAATGCAATTTTCCATCAACTAATCATCAGATGACAATATTTTTGTACCATAATGAGGAATACAACTCACAAGTACCTTCACTTTTCCCAGGCACTGCTCAACTACTGTCTTTTTTGTCCACACAGAAATAAGGAATAGCCATTGAAATAATTCAAATAGCTTGTTTTATAAAATATAAATAAATAAAGAGAGCTTTCTATTATACAGTTTGGAGAATTTTTGTTTTTGTTGTCAGAATTCATCTCTTTTTTTTTTTTTTTAATATTTAGAAAGAAGAGTACAATGAAGAAAAGCAAGTGGGTTTGCCATCAAAAGCATTCATTGCTCTGACACACAAACACCTGTCAGTGGAAAAACTCTTCAACTTCTTCACTTCTCTTTACTATGAAGCAAATGCACATGAAGCTTTCAGACTATTTTCTTCCAGTGTTTTGAAGTACCTTTCAGTTCACATGAAGGCTAACAATTGCAAAGAAGCAGAAGAGAAGGAAAAACTGGCACAACTGAAAGACTGAGGAGCAGTGAAAGCCTCTCTGCTTATAGTTATTCTTTTGTTGAACACTCTTATGGCACACCCATTTAAAGCACAGCCAAAATGATATTAAAAAAAAAAAAAAACAGGAAAAATATTTCAAAAATTTAATTCCTAATGTAAATTTCTTCCCCTGCAAATTTTTTCTCACTTCCCAGTGAGATTTGCACATGAACTACACAAGAGCACAATATATTTAATGCACTACCATATTAGAACACTATTTATATAAAATTACAATTTGCAGACAGTTAATACAAGAATTTTTTGCATTTGAATAGTAATTCCTAATAATCAGTTGTAGCTGTAGAATAACTACAGCAGACTAAAGTGGTTTCATAGCTAACACAATGACTACTGAAACAAGAACCAACACTTTTGAAAGCATAAAAATATAAAATATTGTTTTGAAATTACTGTTACAAATAGTCACATAACTGGAATTAAGCTTGGTAATTTTGTAACAAAAAAAAAAAAATCCTGAAAATATTTCACATTAAAAGGAAAAAAAAAACTCACAGAAATATCAAGCCAGCAACATTTTAGCAGTAAAGCCTATCCTTCTTGTGCATTAGTAAACCCTCACTTGCATCTGATGAAGTAGTTCTTCCTCCAACTCTCAATGCTTAGCCTCCTCTATCAATCCAGGGATACCTTTTCTCTGAAACAATTACACTTGAGGAGTTTTGAACTCCTGGTTCAGACTAATCCATCTAACGACAGAAGCACCTTTCAAGCTTCCATTTGACACAAGTCCATCGTTCATCATTTGCTGGTGCATATGCTTTTTGCTGACAGAGCTCCATTACTAGAAAAAGCTCAGTAAGTAAAGCTGATTTGAAACAACTATATATTATAGGTAGCCTGCATGAGACATGCTGATTTTAAGTCTAGAAAATCACCACATAAAAAAGGAAGGGGGGAAGGGTGGTTGAAAAGGACTATTTAATTATTAATATACTTTCAGTTCTTACCAACTGCTGCAATGTGATTTATTAGTGTTAATTTGCAATTTACTTGGGGCATAGGAAGAGAAATTTAACTCTGTATAGCAAGTACATAACATGCTTTGTAATTCTTGGACCAGAAATGTTTTTGTCTTTGATTAATAATAAAATATTTCACCAATGGTATCACAAATTCCTACCAACTTTAGCATGTTGTAAGATCATCACAGATGGAAACCAATGTGCTGAACCATAAATTCTGCAGCACATGCAAGTACACATTTGATTCCATTTTTGCCCAAACAATGGCATAATTCAGATAACATTAACAAGGTATTTCTGCAGTATATTTGGCAAAGTGATTCACCAACATGCATTAAGCTTCAGCATTTGGTGTTGTTTCAGTCTATTTTAGTCTCTGTTTTATAGACGCAAATATAGGGCAAAGAGGGATTATGTAATATATTCAATGTTCACATTTTCTTATTCATCCCTTCGGCTAGTAAACCTTACAACTATGGGATGGGGTGGGGCAGGGATGACAAGGTTTCACCACTTTGGCTGTGCCCACTCAACCCTTAGATTTTCTGTTTTGAGAGAGTCAAATAGCAAAAAAAAGGAAGACAGAAAAGAAAGACAGCAGCTGAAAAAATGACCAGATTTTGCAACCTGATTTTAAGATCTATCTTAAAGGTATAGCCAGATAAGGCCCTTTCCAGCCTCCAATATTCTTTTTCCTTTCACTGACTGGAATGAAAAAAGAAATTAAAAATGGAAAGAGAGATGCAGTTTGTTGTATCCTTGAACAGGAACTAATTTCTATGCTTCTGTTTGAGAGAATGGGACTTGCAAATCCTACCTAGATTACAAATTTCGTACATTATAGACAAAGTTTTCAGTCTGTAAGCATAGTACAAACAGTGACACATGGAAGTAATGGTCAAAAAGCAACACTGATATAAAAGTCGGTATCTTGATGGTTCCTTAGAAATTTGACTTTTTTTTTTTCAACAGACTTGTTGGTGACACCAGTAATTGTAATCAATAGGAAGTATTCAAGCAACTTACAATGAGTTCCTTATGCAGACAACGTGAACACTTCTTCCAGAAGACTGCATAGGAAGCCAGAACTGAAGGAGCCTGATGTTCTCTTTGCCCTCTTCAGCCTAGATATTAAAGAAGCTACCTCAGACTGCTTCACATGTCATAGAAGCAGCACAGACACGCCCAAGGCATCTCACTTTGCCAAAAACGAGTGAAGTAGTAGGGTCAATTTCTCTGATTTTACAGTATGTTTGATGTAACACAAGAGCAAAACTGGAACATGCCCAAATACCTTGCAGAAATTCACATGTATGCTTAGAGAAACAATCTCCAAATCAAGGACAAGAAATTTGTCTCATTACCTCCTCACCTCCCACCCTGGGAGTCCTGGTAACCATGCTCAGCTTCAGAATATTAAGTAGCAAATAAGAGAGTCCCACACATTCTTTTTCTTGTTATCATCTAAGGAAATGAAGACATAGGGAAAGCGCTCTGTGTACATTTCTGATGGGCTTTTACATAGCTAATATAATGACCTAACTTAACTAAGACAATCTAATTATCTTCAATTGTGAAGAAACATACAACCCCCTCCTACTCTATTCCCCCTACCAAGCCACAAACACTATCTTTTTGTTTAAAGAGAAAATGTGGTACACTGACATGGAAATGCTGCCTATTGATTTACAGGCATCTCAATTAGAAGTATTAAATTTTTTAAGATTATTTTAATGAGAAGTAGAAAACAAATAAGCTGCAGATGGAAAAAAATCAACAGGAGTGGACAGCAAAAAAAAATATAAATAGAGGTCTGATGATCAGACTGAAAAAACACAGACAGGCAGTAACACTTCTGAAGGGACAAAACCAGAACTTTCTGGAGCCACACTAATTGCCCATTTATCCCTCCCTTCTTCTCCATTTGAGCACCAATTTCAGACTAGTACAGGTAAACAAGGTTAACATGATCTGAGGAAGTTTAAGAAGTTTTTAAATGCTCATTTTTATAAATCTTTATTTTAGTGAACATTAATTTTAAGCAAGATAATAACTGCCGCCAAGGTTCACTCTATTTCCAAAGATACAGTAAATGCTCAAGAGTTTAAAGCCCACTTTGATCCTCACTAGCAGTTTTCTATTTTTTTCAATATGGATCTAGAACACAAGCACTTAAAATCTGACCTTTGGGGCTATGCTAAATACGTATCCCATATCTAGGCTGGGTAATAAGAGGTGGAGTTGAATAACTATATTAGTTTCTAAAGAGTCTGTCTAAATAGTTTATAAAATATCAAGGTTCTACTGAGTATCTTAATACCTACTGGGAAATATAATGAAGAAAAACAATAGAGAAAGTCAACTCAGGCAAGTTTTAAAAAATAGCAACATAACAATCAATATAAGAACAGGTTGTTTCCTCACTACTGTTTCTGAGCTCTGAGAGTTTTGAATGAGCTATACACTTTACAGCATCTGTTCAACTCCCTGATAGTCACATTCTCTTTAAAAAAAAAATAAAAAAGCTCTTCAGCAAGCCACTGAATACACACATAACTATTTCCCTTCAGAAGAATTAGTGTTCATCTGTAAAATACATGAAAACTATACACTATTTCAGAAAATACACCTATTTTCAGAGAATAAAAATAACTTTTCAAAACTTTTTTGTGTAGACATCTGCTGTCATGTTTTGCTAAGAAAACAACCCTCCTCACTTAACAATCAGTCAAGCTACACAAGAATTGTTTGTCCCACATATCTTCACCAAACTTGCCTCTGAACTTCTAAAATGCAAAATATTGATCCTTTATTAAATCAAATAAGCTTTAGAACTCCAGGGGAAAATCTAGAGATGATCCATCCTGCATTTCATCTCCTTTATACCTACTAAAATGGGAGACTGAAGTACTTGCATCTGACAAGGATTGGACCTAAACCTATAGCACATTGATTTTACAGAGCCATCAAAATCCTTGTTTAAACAAAGGTTCCATCAGTTGGCATCCATTTTACGTTAATTTAAATGATGAAATTATTACAGGACCCATTTTGCTACAAACGGAGCACATGCACACTGTTCAGCATATTACTTACAAGCATGGTTAGGAGTAATGCATATAAAATGACTCATGGCAGTGTTACTCATTTTTTATTTCCTACACAAATAGAGAGGACCAAAAGCGAACATAAGGTCCTGCAGGGCGAGCTATGAACTGTTCTGTAGATTTGAAAACATTGCTCATTAAGAAAAAAATTCAGATGCAGTGGCTAAATGGAGAACAGTCAAGTGTGTAAAGAACTGAAACATACATCAAAATAGAACAAGTTCATATTTTCTAGGGAAGATCAACAGTGATACTGATGCTATGAGTCTCCTATTTTTCATTTAGTAGGTCTCAAAACTAAATTATTAACAGTGGACCGCTCTACATCAGTCAAAAAGACTGAACAAGAGACCTTTTGCCTGAGGTTAGGCTCTCAGACACTCCAATCAGCACATTTAAACTCTTAAATATGATGTTGCCTTCAGTATTTTTTCTATCTAGCTTCAAGAGCAATTTATGAGTTTATGAGAGACAGATGCCCAGAGAGAAAAAACTGACCTGTCTTTTTCACTGGACATGCAAACTTCAAGAACCTTGAACCTTTCTAATCTGTCAACAAAACACTTGTCTTCAGTTGCCAGATGGATATTTGTAAAATAAAAATAAAAACCACACACGCCATGTTGAGACTAACAGCTCAACAGTGAGACAGAATTCCATCAGAACATGTATATGTGCATATTTGTGCGAGCAACAGAGAGAAAAAAGGTCTAAAAAAACCAACACCAGCATAACAATGAAACCTCTCTGATGCAAAGTTTACTCCATTTATTACAATAGTAAAGTAACACAGGTGGGATAAGAAAATAAAAAATTTTAAAAAATTAACAAAATAACAGAAATACTATTTGTTTCAAATATATCAGAGACTACAATACAAAAGACTTATGTCAAAGTCAATAACTTTTTGTAATGGTTGCTTCTATGCTAATCTAAATGTATTGCTGGTGAATTATATTGTTCATTAATGACATACATAGTCTCCAGTCTAACTGTCAGAACAGCTAGAACAGTGGAATGCAGAGTATGTTAAAGCTTTATTTCCAAATAGTAATGATGTTAAAATACATTTGAATATTTCAACTGTCACAGAATGCTTTTACCAAAAACTGTAATACAGTTTATTGCTATATCCAAGCTCCAGAGGTCAGAGGTCAGCAAAGCATGTTTATTTGACTGGCTTCTATATACTTTATCTGTCTTCTTGTGTACCCAAGAACTGAATACTGGAGTGTACACGTCCACAAAGTGATCCATCAGGCTAAAACATGATTTTACCAAGGAGAATGCAATCCCTGAATAAGAGGCACAATATGTACTCCAAGCATCAGAGTTCTTTTTCTGTTGAAGGGGTTATCAGGAATGAGGGGAAACTTAGATACTTAAATTACCACACCTGCAATAGAATTATACTTTTTTTTTTAATCCTTAACACTAGACAGTTCCCAAAACCTTAAACAGTTTTACAGGGAGTTGCTCTTTATCCCTCCCATATACTTTTCTTTATAGCTGGTAACCAAAGAACATGCCAACTCCAAATATCCACTTCATGCTGGTAAATTACAAAGAGGAATACACCTTAACTTCTTGCAGTTATAACACTAATTTAAGAAACAAAATAATTGGAGAGACAGCATCACACTGGCTTAACACTTCTGTAGTATAAACAGCAGTATTGTAAGTCCCAAAAATTCACAGAAGTGTAGCATCATAAATACACAGGTAGGATAAGACCACCACCATTTAGCATATGAAGATCATTATGTATTTTCTACTTTAACATAAATTACATTCACATCCAAAGACAACTGAAAAGCTGAAAACTTAAGCTTTACTGGACTGGAAAGCTGAGACAGTTCAAATGAATATTGTTTGCTGATTGTTGCTAAGTCAGATTTTAATCTTGTTTGAAAATCCTTTGGTCTAGTAGAAAGAGGCATAAAATAATTCTTTAAACCAAAGTGAGCTCCCCTCTGAACCAACAGCAGTTTGGCAAGGAGGATGAGCTGGCACATCAGAGCACTCTATTAGTTCATGAAGACCAATAGCTTCTCTGTAAAAATTTGCAAGGGCCTAATGCATTCTGACAAATGACAAAGGTTATTAAAGGACAGCTTGTGGGAGTATAATTGCTTTGTGACTTTATCACTATTAACAGAAGGAACATCAGTAGAGAGTTAACAGCATGAAACATGAGCGGAGGAATCCACCAAGATCTTGACTCAGCAAAGCACATGAGGACATTAATTCCACTCCTGTATTACAAAACAATTAAGAGCATGGTTAAGTGCATGTTATATGACTGTCATTTAACTGGAGAAAAACTGTCATCTTTTGAGGTGTCACGACAGTCTACATTACAGTATAGATAAATATATAGGTAGATAGATAGTACTGCTATGCTAGTATATGTTTTCTATAGACAATGAAAGAATTCTTACCAACTTTGCTGTAGTCTTGATATAGATTATGTTGAGTAAGTTATGGGATAACTGAAAGTTTGCAAGGACTCAATCTTCACAGCTCTGCCCACAACATTCAGGGTCTCCCCAAGAGAAAACAATTTTTTCTGCATGCATCAGTTTCTCCATGTTTCTCAAAAATATTTACCAAAGCTGAGTTGTAAATCAATTTATATTACAAGAGTTTAATGGTTTCAAAATAGGAGGAGGAGGAATACCAGAGAGAAATCTGACAAGGTTAAAAGGAGACTGGGGAAAGGTTGAGGCCTCACACATATTAAATAAAAATCAATCATCCTGACTTTTCAAGAATTACAAAGGAAGATATGGCATGCTACTGCTCAAAGTGAGGGGAAGTGAGGGATAGGACTCCAGTTCACATGGCAGCACTTGCTTTGTACAGAAATAAGGCAGATTAACTCTTAGCTCCCTGCAAAGCACTGACTCCTGGCAAAGGTAAGGCAAGAGATTCCATGCTTTGCACTAAACAAGCTGGGAATTCTCTATGAGCCTGAAGCCCCTGCCTTGCCCATGGGCAACACTTCCACGTACCAGTAAGGCTCCAGCTTTTGCTTTTGTGGAGACAGCTGCACCTTCCTCTTACATTTCTGCAGTGACAAAACACTTCAGACAAGCTGGCTGGAAGCATCTTGCCTGACAAAACGCAGAACTCCCAAGTTTCAAACTATTTTCTGAAAAGCCTATGTGCCCCTCCTCCACAAAACAGCATTAGCTGAAAAGGCAAATGCATGGATGGTATATTCAGAAGGGTACATAATAGCAAAAAATGTTTGCATACTTACTTCATATCAAAGGTCCAATATATACAAGAGGGAAAAAAAATTCAAAAAATAAGGGGGGGTTTATTATTAATACACTCATCATGATCAACTTGAATTTGGTGGTACCATTGGTTTGGGTTTTTTTTTAGCACAGATGTGTTGCATAAACAGCTATTTAAATATACGTTATTTTTCTTTTAGTAAAAAGGTTGCATTGGGTCATCAAGCACTAGGCAGAGTGCAGTAGGCTAATCATTACAGACTATGGAAGGATCAAGCAACATCTATTAAGTGCCAGTTTAGACATCTTCAAAATTGTTTCTGTATATTTTGTATTTCCTTGGAGTTAAGAACTACAACAAATTGAAAGAATTTAATGACACAGTCATAAATGTCCACGTTTTACCTAACTTCAAAGGAAAAGGCTTTAACAAGGTTTGTGCAACATCCGTGTCTCTGGAATCACTTGTACTTCCAGCAGCCGACAGATGCTTAACCTCCCAGCTCCCCCAGCGTCTCAGCCAAGATATCAGTATTTTTGTTCAAGTCACAGTCTAAGACTTACACCAAGGCATCACCTCTTTCCAGCCACTCACATAACTAACCTCAACTCCTTTTTAGCCTTATTATCTATAAAACTAGTGTAATTTTCTTTCTTTTGAACAGATTCAGTGTTGCAATAGTGTCTGTATTTTATTCATCTGCTTTCTTCTCTGCTGCTGATGACATCTTCTCAACAAATACTGTGACTGGTCTTATCCACGGCATCTAATAGTCAAAGTTCAGTTTAACCAAGTCAGATAATCTATAAATGATACCAACTCAACTTCCATTAGGAGATGCTGCAGCTACAGTTTTCCAGCAAACTGACTACCTCCAAATGAAATTTGCAATGTATTGTTGTGGGAGCCAGTACATCAGCACCAATATTGCTATAGCTGGCTATGGTCTCCAGTCTCATGGCCGAGATTATTCTTGCGCAACATTGATTCCTGTGAAGCAGATATGGTTAAGGACTGAAGATAATTTGTTTAACAACCATCTGTAGCCAGCACCAGTATTAAGACCCCCAAAGACAGACAAAGTAGAAAAGGAAAAGCAGGGACAGGGCAGTGATGGTAGAAGGACAAATAATCTGAACCAATATTTCTTCAAGAATGATTCCTTGATTCTTTATTGCAACACCATAAAAAACAATATTTCACAAAACAGATTTGATTGGGCGATACATGTCATCATAAATAATATTTTTGTCTTCTGTCAGTGTCAGTTTTCTTGGACTTCTCTGAAGGAGAGGGGCGAGAAAAAAATTTTAAAAAACTATAATAATGTTTACAAAAAAAAAAAGAAGAGCCAGAACCACCTTCCAGCTTTGTCAAAAAAGGGCTTTTTTGTTGCCATTTGTCTTCACATAATGCTCCACCACCCTTCTGTTGGAGTTATGCAATGAGAAACCATCACAAAGCGTTATCAAAATGCAAAGCCAGTATCGATATAAAACTTTTCTACCCTTTCCAACATGAAATTCTTTTGTTGTAATCTTATTTCCTTTCCAGTGCAGTGAATTAATATTTGTTCACATTTAAAACAAAGGACATTCAAATCATTCAACAGAAGGACAGCTCTGTGTGACAGAAGTCATGAATTAAAAGTAAACCACATATTAATAACAAGGGTAAGCATTCACCCTTCTCTACTTCGTCCCTTCTTTTTGGCTTATATGAGATTGTGTAATGCCTTTTGCTTTTTCTTGGTCAAGTAATTATTATCTGTCCACAAAGTATAAACGTGTTTTCATTCTGGTTACAGAACTCATCTACAACCTCTGATTACTACATAGAACACTTTACAGAACTGACAGCTGATGAAGCATTCATGAGAAATAACAAGACAATAGGACAAAGTCCTTAACATAAGGATTAAGTTGAATACACTTCAAGACTTTTATTACTGATGAGGCTTATAAATTACAGTAAATACCATCATATTTACCTTCCTCCTCTACAGATATAGAAAACATACTTTATTTGTCTGCTTATGCCATACAGTTCCTGAGCCTCCTACTTTAAAGTTCATGACCATAACACACACTTTTATTATATAGGACCTATCAGCTTTAACGAGGAGAGGAAAGCAATGTGATAAATTTTTTTCCCCTCTCTAGTCTTCAAGTATGTATACACTCTTCTGACACAGCAAGTACACAACAGATGCACCATCTAAACAGACTTGCAACAAAGAGTAACACGTGTTTGTGAAGAAGTTCCACCTTGATGTGCTGAAAGCAGTAACTGTCCTATTGACTTAAGGAAAAGGCAACAGTACAGTTCAATTCTGTAGAAACATATGATTGGCAGGCACTACACTATCATGTGAGATAAGATACCTGAAAGCAGAGAAAACATTTTTGCAGTCACACAGAATAGAAGAATATGTGGGAATAAAGCAGAAGCCAGCACAGCTGTCCATCACTGGGTCATCCAAGGTAGCAGTCAGGCAGCACAGGAATGATTTGAGGAGAACTGAATACAGAGCAATCAGAAAGGTTAGCAAAGTGGAGTAGCAGAGAAGTTCCCTATATTTGCAAACCAATATACTATCATTAGAACATATCAAAATAAACAACTGAAATACCCACCCTGCACACTTCCAAAATCACAGCATTCTGGTAGCAGCAAAAAAAACTGAGAGAACTGATTGCACAGAACAAAATCTACACATCAGGAGGTCCCAAACTACTAAAGAAATGCATAACAGAGCAAAGCAAGTTCTACAAGCTATTCAGAACTTAGACTGTTCTTAGTTTATGTTGACAACTTCTCAGGCCTTAGGTTTCATTTTTCAAACATCCAAGGGAAAGTAAAAACAACACAGGGCTCACATTAAATGGATCCTCCATTGAGAAAAACTTATTTCTATGAAAGGAAGATAAATATAGCTTATATGTAGGTTGAATGTAATAAAGTTATATAGGCATTTTCTGTGACTTTTAATCAGTTATGAGTTTTAGGCTTGCACTGGGCAAACTTTAATCAGAGTAGTAAACATTGCTCCTTTTTGATGGTAACTTTGATAACACCATGAAGCCACTAGGTAGATCCCTTGCAATTAGTGGATGCCATCTGCATCCATGCTTGGCTTGGAGAATTTCTAAGGAATCACAGAAAATTTCCACAACAAAATTGAATCAAAACCCCACAAAATAAGCAACAGAGGAAATTACTCCTGAAACTTACCATCCAAGACACTTCTAGCAATTCTGCAAATGGGGAATCATCAGTAAGACTGTACATCTTTACCCATTTCACCAGAAGGCCTACCTCCAACTTTACTTAAATTTAATCTCTAAGATTTGTTTCCTCTCCCAGAAGACATGTTTCCAATATCCATTTTGAAAGCTTCTGATATTTTGTGTCTTGTGTTTCAGAGATAACATAGTCAGGTTTTTTTAGTAATAATTTCAGTTTAAAATAACTTTGAGATTCTTAAGAATAAGTCATTTAAAGGATGCATGGAAATATTATGCAGGAAAAGAACCTGCTAACTACCATTGAGAATACTACTGAAAACTATTCTCACAGACGTGAGAAACTACAACAAAGCAAAATTAGTATGCTAATGCTGGGCTCTTGCTTATAGGAGAGGGATATTTATTCTTCCAAAATTCCCCAAGTTTGTCTATGCAGCAATGAAGATATGGACAATGAACTTACTTGAAATAACCTGCACATAATTAGAGACTGTTTTGTTTCTTACACTAGTTGCATGCAGATGTGGATGTAACTTTAAAAACTCATAATATTTTCACAAAACCAGGGAAACAAACTAAAAACTGTGATGATTAGTACTCTTGAGCACTACCAAACAAATTACTTCAACAGTTAGTATTCCAATAGTTAGAAGGCAAGCTCAAAGTTGCAAACATCAGCACATAAATTTAATAAATATGTATGAGGATGGTGGGTATGGAAAAAGATTTGAAGACAGAAAATTATTTAACAGCACTCCAACAAAGCATTCCACTACTTGAAAAACAAAATTATTTTTAAAAATAATTCCCCTCAAAAATCCTAAAATAATAGCACAAAAATTCTTGTAAAGTAAGGAAAGCAGAACTCCGTATTTTGGATTTAAACATTAATCTCTGCTAATATAACAACAGAAATTATGTATAACCACAGATTCCACCTGAAAAATCACCAGTCATTCTGCAGAAAAATAGTGGCAATAGGATATTTATTATTAAAATACTTTTAAGAGCACCCAAGTGACTAAGGCGCCTAAATCCCAAGAATTTTCAACTAAAAAGTAAAGGTAAACAATAGGAATAAAGCTTAAAATGCTGCTTACACACTGATTGTAAAGGAGGGGGAAATGGTGAATTACAGATCTTAGAGCAGTTTAATTAAACCAAGTGAAGTCTCGGACTACTTTCTTCTCCTCTGCTGAAATAGCATCTGAAGAAGAAAAAGAAACTCAAAATAGCACAACTGAAGTTTTTATAGGTCACATGGGATGCCTGATGCCATGTACCAGATGTGAGTAGGAAAAAGAAACTGGTCAATGTATGATATTAAAAACCAGTGCAGCTTCAAATATTTTAAACATGATGTCAAGTGCATTCAGCAGGTCTACAAATGCACTACATTAGCCTAAATTTAGTAGGTGATAATTGAAATCAGAGATCCAGTTGTTACCACTGACATGTTTCTAAATACTACCCAATAAATTTTTGGGTGTTTCAGATTCTGTATGACAGCTGGCAGTTGGGAGGGGAATCACCAAGAGGGTATGTGTGCACACATGTACAATGTTACTGTAGTTAAATTCCAGTATCTTCCCTTTCTAGAGCTAATTTAACAATGACAATACTGCCATACAGACACATGCTCCTACAGCTGAATTCTACAAGCTGAATGTTTTCTCTAGTCTCTTCCTGGCAGTAAGCACTGGGTATGGAACAAGTTGGCAACTTAACTGGCCCCAACTGTACTTCCTGCATAAGAATTTTCACAAAGAAATTAATTCACTTCTTTCAGAGAGACCAGGTCTGGTATTCATATTTATCCTTAATGATTATCTCTTAATTTTTAGTTAGAAAAGGAAGAAAGTCCACCAGCAATAGAAAATACAGGCTTAGTCTACATATTTTTTGCTGTTACCATTGTTATTTTTATAAGTATATACCGTTCAACCACAGGGGAACAATTATGAGAAAATCCTGATCTATCTGAAGGCAAAGAAGTTTCTTCTGTTTCTGTAATGCATCCTTTTTTTTTTTTTTTAGTCTCCACCTTGCTGACCCGCTCACTATGAGATAATATAAAGGGCAGCCAAGTAGCACCTGAGAATAAACTATCTCTAGAATCACTAGAGATTTGGCAAGTGAACAGTGGTCAACCATCACCTCTCCAAACATGCAGAAGTGGTTTATGCAAGTTCATATGAAGAGCTGATAATTATATTTGGCATGTAGTGTTTCTCAAAAAGGCCTATTCACAACTGAGTTTTGCCATCTGTAAAATGGAGATAGTGTTGTCTTTCCATTTCTCAAAGCAAACTGAATTTCAGAACATGATGAAAAACTGCCTGAAAAGATGTAACACCCCCAACAGCATGTTTTTTGACTGGAAATTTAAACATCTGCTTAGAACCAATGAAAGTTGGGAATAGAAGAACAAAGATTTCACTAAAAACTTACAGTTGTCCAAGGCTCATAAACCAAGCAGCAAATGAAGAATTTTCATGGATGATAATATTTTAAAACATGAATACCAAAGCAAAATGAACTCCAAAGAAATTTGAAGACTAGCTTTTTTTCTAAAAAAAAAAAAAAAAAAGTAGGCCTTCAAGACACAAAGCTCCTTCTCTCTTAGTATTCTTTTTTATAGGAAATCTGTTTACAAAGCAGCAGTATTCTTATCCAAATAATTAAAATAAAAGGAAGCTGCATGCTACTCATTCTTAGCTTTTTAGACCTTAAGACAAAAGAGACCCATAAAATTATTAGCACCTATTAAAAGTATTCAACTCTGTTACTGGTCTCAATAATTAAGATGAAATTTACAACCAATATTAAGCACGAACTGAAGTAAAAGAGCCAGAAGGCACCTTAGAGATAAACAGAGTTGTCAAAGAAACAAAATTTGAGAGCCCTACATTCAATGGTGGTGAGGGGAGAAAGAACATCAGTTTGATATTTTTTTCTGCTGCTCAACTAGTTCACTAGAAGAAAGTGTAATAAATAAATAAATAAATGAGGAACAATGACAATTCTACCTGTGTTAAGTAGTATCATAATTGAGAATTTTTAAGATTTACTATATTGACAACTCTATTTCAAATGCAAAAAAGCCCAAGTCATTTTAAAATTACGACTTTTAACAAATTGCTGTTCAGAAATATCCATCTTGAAACTTCAACTCAACCAGCCTCACTACAGATGAAGAGTTGGTCTTTCACCAGATTTTGTTGACAAAATCTTCAAAACCTCTGGAGTTCAGACACGGTCATTTAGAACCCAAGTGACATTTTGGAAAGAGGGGGTTACAAAGGGAGTGTCCTGCAGCACCTACAGCATAGGGTTATAAGAATTGCTGAAGATGAATGCACTGTTCTATCTTTCTTACGACTTTTGATAGAAAGTAAAAAGCAAAATGTCAGCCTTTTATGACACTTCAATTCTATTCCCCCTTTCCATCTCCTCCATTAAAACATTTTGCTCATATCTTTTTTTCTGTCCAATATTAAAAAGTCATTTATTGCAATAAAGGGGTTTAGTGATTTGGGAGTAACTTTTGTACACTGTATACCCTCTAGACACCCTGGAACTATGTTAATAATTTTCTTTCTATTAATTGTCTCATCAACTCACAGCTGGCTATGCTTTTTATTTCATTATGTTATTCATCAATCTAAAATAGAACTATAACAGAAAAAGAAATTGGAAAGGAGCAATTTCAATATTTCAAAACAGATGTAAATCAATGCCAGAGATGCTACACAGCATATTTTTATTGAGACAATTCTATACATGTTTGAAAAATGAACTTGTAATAAACTCATATCCTATGAAGGTATATTTTTCCTTCCATCTTATGAGCTAATTATGCCAACACAACATAACGTTTTCCTAAATGCCTTGTAAACTGACCCAGTTACTCAGAAAGTATTATTTTTAAATTGATGTGATAGATGCAAACTGGAATGTTCGGATTTCAATTCTGGCACCAATTCCCGGATCCCCTTCCCAAGTAATTTAAGGACTTCCTCCCGATAGTTTTTCATATTCTTTTAACTGACATTTTATCTTTATACAGTATCTCAGCAGAATGAACATGCACTAAAACAATGACAGCCCTTCTTTGGCTGTCATCTCTCATTCTGGCAAAGACAGATGTCTTACATTGGCTTATGCCAATAATAGAGCCGACAAAAAACAACAGAGACTACCTGCCTCTGATGTAAAGGCACCAATTCACATTTGTGACACTCATTTGTCAATTAACAGATTTCTTCCATTGTTGACACATGGGACTTAAAAGATGTGGGCTAGAATGTGATGAATTAAAAAAGACAGATGAGTAAGCTATGAGCTGCAAAGTAATACTATAATGTGCTTTAGATAGGAATATCAACTGACACCCCTGACAGGCCATACAAGGTTTTATTTCATTTTGCTCTGTATCTAGGCTTCATACTTTGTCTTCTTTGTTCTCTTTTCATCAAGCTCCTAACATCTCATTCTGACAGCCAGAGACATTTAAGGCACTTTCGTTTCAAATGCAAGTTAGCATACTTGATTTGTCATTAAAATGCAAAACGATTGCCATTGCAGGTAAATGTAGGTATGCTTAAAAGGTTGTATCTGCAAATCAAAAGCTGAAAATGGTTTCTGGCTGCTTTGTTTAACTCTTTCACCAGCCTCAGAGTTTTTCTAAGGTAAGTGTTACCATGCTGCAATAGAAGCGTAGCAACACCTGCAGTTTGATATGGGGTACATTTTAGTATATTTAAGTAACACAAAATCTTGAAGTTACAACGTCAAGAACAGAGAGGTATTGTCAAGTATTAAACATGGAACCTTAGTACGATTCACAGAAGAATCTGAAAAGAGTCTGTCATGTAAAGCTTTCTGGGGTAGAAGCTCTCTACTACCTAGAAACCAATGAGGCAGGGGGAGTTTTGTTTGACTGTTTTTAATAAACTAGTTGTGGTTGCGTTAGCCAGAATCGCTAGAGGGAATTTTACCAGCAATTTACTTTCTCTTTCAATGATCACTTAAAGATACATGAAGGCCTTCAAATAAATAAATAAAATATTAACCAACTAACTAAATAAAGTGTTCTGTAGCAAAAACATATTGAGGAAAAACAGAACTGTACAGAATGTGAATAAGTAACACCTAGCTTTCTACATACATGCATAGATGTGAATGCACTTTATAATATGAATAAGGTTATTTCTATTCAACTGAATTGATTCAAACATCAAGGATCTCAATTGTGTTCAGCATATAAAATCTAGTGAAAAAAAGCCACTATTATTTTCTGAAAGTCATTTGAAAAGCAACAGCATAATTTCAGTAAGTTTTCTTGACACAGAGGCAAGTTTATTTGATTTTAGGTACTTACAGATGAACCTTTATCATAAGTTTGTAGCAACATGTCTTTTTTGTAGACTTTCTTGTGATTTTTTCACTATGGAAAAAGAGGGGGTGCATAGGGTTTCACTACACTCACTAGCGTGCATAAGCCTTTTTTCCCCCTCCCTATGAATGAGACTTGTATGGAAATTTGCAGTCAGGGAATCATTCAGAAAATCTAATTTTGTGGATGACCTCACAGTGCATTAACAAAAGGTAGAGAACCCGAAATATTTGATGCTTCTGTGTACAGGATGAACCTTATTGACCAATTCTGACACAAGTCTGCCTACTGCTAAGATGTATCTGCTACAATATTGGAATTATATCTTCATTCCATGTTACACGACAGTAATAAGCTATGCTACAAATACAAATATCAACTTTCTAACTAACAGCTATCTTAGCAGGTTTCTAGTGCTACTTTTTCCACCCACATTACTCTTAATTGCTTCCAGTGCACTTCTGTCCCCAGAGAGTAAANTAAAATACTAGGGCTACAGCAATCAAAATTTTCATATGCTATACTAAAACACACAAAGAAACAGTTGCCCATTCACTTTTAGCTCAGTACACACATTTGTCCTCTCTTCCTCCATTTACCAATTACTAGGAAGTGAGACAAAATCTACAGTAAGGCACTAGTCTACTTAATTTTAGAAACCTCTTTTTTGTTGCTCAATCATTTAAATGCAGGTGAACCTCTTGTTTCCAACCACTTGTGGTTGCAGTGACCAGAGTCTGTAATTCAGTGACAAAGTAGTGGCCCACATTCAATGGGTTGAGATACATTCTTGTTAAAGGAATGTCCACATTTCAAAAGCTCTATTATTAGGGATAGTAACAGACCATTTGATATGACTTGTTTAAACAAGCCAAAGAATTCACAATGAAGGAAACTGAACTGCCCTCTGACATTCCCCACTTAGGCTGGAAGACAATTTACTAATTGTGCACCTGGTAGAACTAGAACCGGTACTGTCCATGAACAGCTGAGCTGCTAATGTCTGGCTCCTATTACAAGCAACACAGTGAACAAAAGAGAGACCATTTGCAAGAAAGCAAGAACCTCTTATTGCACCTGCAGCCAAATTTCTCAGAAGCTTCAGCAGCCTTCTGCTGATTTAAGGAGCTGGAGGCAGTAGGGAGGACAAGGCACAGAGTGGGGGAAGAAAGTAAAATGGGCACAGCCTCTTGCTTAGTTGGCTAGTTTCCATTTCTTAGAAAACATAGCGCTTGACAATTTTTTCCCAAAGCCATTCTAACATAATCACCTTGGCACATGACTGTTTCTGTGCTATTCAAAAATACTTCAATGTCCAAGATACAGAGTGCATTAAATGCAAGATAATAGGTAGAAAAAGAAAGTGTTCAGATCCTTGAGCAGCTGTGATTTTAACATTCATATACTGGACTGTCATATTATCTTAACATAATTGTGTTGGAAGCAGAGTTTTCTGAATATTCAATGTACTGTTAATCCTTGTCATGTCTAGAACATCTTTCCTTCAGCCTTTAAGTGCTTTAGAACAATCAGTACACTTTATCACTTACATAATTAGGTCAAGTTTTCATCTTATATCTCCAGCTAAAAAAATCTTAAAAGTCCTAGGAGTCTAATACACAGCATCCTCATCCAGTGTTTCTGTGGCCATGTGGCCTTGCAGAGTCATGGCACTTCAGTAAGTCTTGGACCTTACACATCTCAAATGGTTCAAGGACAATTCCTTGCTCTTTAAGAGATTTTATGCTCAAGAGACAAAATAAGCTTTTAGTATTTGGTAAAAGAAATGAGACCAAAAATAGATGTATAAAAGCCTCAAACCCTGTCATCAAAATAAAACTTTATCAGCCACATCCTGGTCATAAAAAGCTGGTTTGTTGCTCTAAGTAGGTGACTGAATGCTTGCAAACACCTAAAGATTTAAAATTAAAATATACTGGTCTTGGAACAATGAAACTAAAAGAAAATACTCATTATGAACAAATACCTAAACTAAAACTAAAGATGCCCTTTAAGCTGCCACAAGTACATGCCTCTCTTACAAAGAATACATATACTGAATTTGATCTTCAAACTAATGGTTGAAAATCATGATTTTAGAAGGTTACTAAATGTAAGTAATAGGTAATTTTTCTGTTAAATTCATAAACTGAGTTCCCCATCAGCAGGTCTGATCACAGACTGATATTTTAAGGAAAAGGCAGCTCACATTTCTGAATAAAAAATATTGAGCACTATGATATCTTTCCATTGGGCATATTCACAAGAAACAAACAGTACCAGTCAACCCATCTACCAAATGGGAAATGCAAAGTTGACTCAAAATAGGAGCCACATTTTCAACATCATGAAGTATATTTTAACTATATCTATTCCACATCTCTTAACATTCAGAGAAGCAAGCACTGAAAAATGGTGCTTCATGCAAATTCAAAAATTAAGGACTAAGCAATTGTACTCAAAGTGGTTGCATCAGTCCAACACACAAATCAGCTGAGAGAAGTGAGCATTTAAGCATCATACTAGAAAAAAAAAAGTAACAAACAGAAAATCCCCCACAACTTTTTAAACTCCTCTGTTATTTTTACAAAAATAAAAACCTCATTTTGGAGTTGACAAGTAAAAAGACAAACACTTCCACGTTAGTCTTCAGAGCAACAATATCAACTATCTACCAATACAGCTCCTATAACAACTTCACAGGAAAAACAGTAGAGACTTAAGCACCTGAAATAGCTGTTGGCCCAATTTGCAATAGTCTATCAACTTCCCAGAGTTTTGGACAGATTAAAAACTATCCCTTAACATTAGATATTTTTCTTCTGTTATTTGTGTTCTTTTAAAAGCAATTGCTACAGTCTCTCACCATTGCAGGGTTTCCTACAAATATGAGCAGTGAGAATGGCTGTATTCTACAAAGCACATTCATTGCTACCATTCATGGACTCTGCAGGCAAATTAAGATAAAAATTGAAAATAAATTATTAAGACAGGAAACAGTCTTCCAGCTCTAGCAGTGAACAATTCAGTCAGTCAAGCAGGGTCAAAAATAGACCAGGAGAAACAAAATGAAAATATAAATAAAAATCATGAAACTTCACATGATTGCCAGCATCAGTTCATGGGTAAAGCCTGCAACTGAGCTATAACACTGCATTAACCACGACCTTAAAGACAATATAATTATTGTATAGCATGTCTGGTTTGACATACTGGCTCCTGAGCCTGTGAAAAATATAGGCCCTTTTGCACGTCTGTGCTACTCATTCTTTATGCTTGCATGAACTAAGGGTTTGGGGACTGACTTTTTATACTGAAAAATCATCTCCAAGATAATTTCTGTAAAGATGATTTATGTAAAATGCAAGATCTCAAAAATGGCACAAACCACACAAGACCGCATAAAACAAACAAGCGATGCATAAACAGAAGCTTCGCAAGGATTTTCCTGCCAAACGCCAAGCAGCTAATTGTACTGTGACCACTCAGCAGGTTTCTTGAACAAGGGAGGAGAGAGATCCTTCTTAGTGATTGGAATCAGCAAAACTAGTCAAGTTCTTTACATCTGCAACTAGATGCTGAGAATCTTTTAGATTGCCTTAAGGAGAGAAGAAGATACCTTTTGACAAAACAGAGAGGAAAACAAAAGAGGAAAAAAGGACAATAATTCCAGGTTTAATGCAGGTTCTTCACTTCAGTCAAGCTCCTTGTCCTCAGACAACAGTTATTTCTGCAGTCCTTCACTCTTGTTTCACAACAGCAGTGATGAGGAAATACTGTTTCAGAGTGAGAGAGATTAAGGAAGTCAGAAAGTAAGCACAGTCCATCTGATTACTATATTTAACACATTTTCTTTACCATGACCTTTTCTTTAATCCCAATACTCTTGGGGGAAAAAAAGTACTTCTCAGTCTTAAAATTCAAATAACCATAGACTATGCAGGACCAGTCACCAAGATATTATTTGCAATCTATTGACATTATTTTAAAGTTAAAACAAGTGTATCAAACTATTTCTTTCAAATGCCAATATTTTCCATAGACTTTGGTAGTCTTCCATTTAACAGCTAACTGATTTTCTCTCAATCTAACAAAGATTCCTGTTATGCAGAACAGAATTTAACATAATAAATAATTTTTGTTTAAGACTGATTAAAATTTTCCTAAGAGGAGCTGGATTGACTGTGCCAGTGAATTAAGGCCTCTGGATACCAGAAAAACAAGTGCAGATTGTGTGGATTTAGCCTCCAGCATCAGTCCAACATCTAACTTCCATCTCATACAGGAAACCAAAACAAGGAAAAGCAGTTCACCCCTTGCACATTTAAACACAAAGAAAATTAGGCGATGCAAACACCAGTTCACTGGGAAATGCTCTGCCTCAGTCCAAGGGTCTTATCAACAGCCCTGCATCACAGAATGCTTAATAAGAAATCCGATCTCTGTTCAAGTCCAAGTTTGTCACTCACCTTTGTTCAGAAGTAGAGATTTCACCTGTACTCATAATTAGAACAGACCCTTAGAGATGGATGCCACCAAAAAAACCAATTTTGATCATTCATCACAGAATTATTCGCCAGCTATATTTAAGGATGTAACAATTCAAGCTCACAACTTTATTTCACTTAATGTCAAATTGTGCATTTTGTTTAACAATTCTATGAGACTTCAAGTTCTAGAAATCCTCACAGGAACTCTCCACTACACAATATGAATATACATTGACTGGCCAAAGGTTCAGGTAACAATCTTTTGCCCAATTCTGCCAGGTGATACCCCCTCAAGACAACTCCTTCCACAACCTTAAGCCTTCTTGAGAAAAAGCAGAACAGAAAAGACTCTTATGCTCTGATCTGTCAGATACAGTAAATCAATGGATAATGGCCAGCACAGGGGGTCAGAGGTATATATACTACAATGTTTTCAGAGTCTGTTAGTGACTATGCGGCCATAAAAAGTCAAACAAGGATCAATGGACAAAAGGAGAGGCTGCTGGGACTAAAGATAAGAACCATCCACAGACAATTGAAATACAACAATTTATATTCTAAGTTCATCCTTACATGTTACTGAGTTTGGAAAAATAACTTTTCCATCAAAAAAAGCAGCTTCTATCCTTGGCACATTATGCCTAAATCAGTGAGATATTTAAATGTATACCATAACTCATTAATTTGATATTTTTAATATCAGTCATTGACTGGTCCCCTTCATATCAACAATAAACCAATGACTGCAAATAAGACACAGCAGGAAAATATACAAGTCACAAAACTATACACAGATAATACTTTGTAACAGCAATTATTCTATAGTCACATTTCAAGTTGACACAATAACAGAATACAGGCATGGCTATTTTATGTGAGACAAGGTATACCTTAATCGTGTTTTTTAATATTTTCAGAGTCATAAGGTGCAGAAAAGTTTTCCTTATACATTACCCGGGTCACATCTGGTTCCTGTTGAAATGCCACTTTTAAAATGGGGGAAGCATGGTAGGAGGAAAAAGGAGGGGAAGAAGAGAACAAGGAGTAGATTTAGCTTTGTCTATCAACTACCAAAAGCAGAGATAATATTTGAGGTTTATAATTCTTTTTGCTACTGGTAAGAGTCTCCTATTTTCCCAACAGGTATACATAAAACTTTTATCTTATACAACTGCCTAGGTATTGCCCACGTAGAAAGAGAACCCATTATCACACTTCAGTTCATCTAGGAGAATAAGACTATTTCACAGTTATTTTAATAGAAAGATAATTATACATCAGTAGTCCACAGTGATTAATAAACATGTAAGACTTCAACTGAAAGACTATTATATCTGTAAATTTTAAACAGTTTTAATGATTCCTTGTGTATAAATATTGCATTTAGCAAAATTATTCTAGGAACTGAATTGCTTCTAAAGAATGACCACGCTTAGCAGTGTTAGGGCATATATATTTTCAGACATTCATAACATTTCAACATTATTTAAAAAACAGTATCTTGTGCTTACTGTAGGACATCCCTTTAAGGGTAAACTTTAAGTACCCACCTCAAACTACAACCCTACTCATTTGAACCTGATACATTACTGCAATAGTAGAAGAAAAATTATCTAGAATTTATACATTTCAGTATAGAAAAATTATCTCTTTGTTGAAGTCTCTATATACAATTCCATTTACCTTGAAACAATGAACTATTTCAAGTATAAAATTTACAAACATTTGTAAACCACTGTTTTCTTAGAGTAAGAAAGAAATCCCAGCTACTATAAACATCCCTTTTTTTTATTTTAAAAAAAAAAAAAAGGCAATACAAAAATCTTCAACACTTAAACATATTCATTCTTTTTTTCATGTAGTAAACTATGGTCATGCTTGACAGAAAATAAAACAAGGAGAGTGAAACACATTAACAGCATAGCTCCAATACACTTATTTCGGACAAGATACCATAAATCATCTTGAAACAAAACAGGCAATTATAATGTGCACAAATGTTATGATATTATGCATCTCTACTGGTCCAATAGTTTAAATTATTGAAACTGATGGTTGAACAAGGGCATATTGTTTCAACATAGTTGGATTACTTGAATGATTCAAAATCTTGCTTTAGGTATCCAGTGCTCTGCAGATCTCTCTAATGTCAATAAATAGGTAGATAGATGTTTCTTAGAAAATTCAGGCCACACCTAAGGGGATTGAAATACACGAGCAAAATTTCTCTAGCAATGTCTTTTGTAAAGAATCATGTGGTTTTCTTCCCTTCAATACTATAAGAAGTATCGAAAATTAAGGCAAGTACATACATCTCCCTTCAAAGCATTCACTAAGAACAGAGCAGCTCCTTTCTCCTTCTAACCACTACCCCATATTTCAATTCTCCTCACCTCAGCATAAAGGAAACAGGAGTGAGAGCCATAAGACAGAATCATTTCAAAACACAATCAGCTATTTGTAAACACTCCCTTTCCTGCAGAAAATCTGCAACTGTTAGTTGCAAGAAAAAGCAGCACACAAGGTAAATCAATTAGCTTGCTAATTTCTCACCCTCATTCATTTAGCTCTGCACTGTATTTGTCGTAATTGACTGTAATTATGTTAATTACCAACTCCAGCATAATTACTATATTTATTGTCATTGAGCACACTACGTACCCAAAGCAAAGCTGGCATTTGTCGGGCATCAAATAAATAAATAAATAAAACCACATAACTGTCAGGAGGGGTTTCTCTGAAAACTGGCTGATATACCTTCAGCAAATGAAAGGGCAAAAGAGATTTCATGCAATGCTAGTTTGAAAGCATCGGTTCATTAAGGATATTAATTTTCTGATAACTACACATTTAAGCATGACACACTGGAGCAGTATCTACAGGATTTAGCAATTATTAATGCGTGACAGTTTCAAATGCTAAGTGAATCAATTAAACAGCAGCATTCACAATTTGAGAAGAGATAACTGCTTCATAACTGCCTAAGACTACAATTTTCACATGACAAAAAAGGGCCATTCAGGCTCCTTCAAAACCTGACAGGTCAAGAAAGAAGTTTGAAACAAAAGCACCTTATAACCATCATCTCTCCTCTTTACTTGTCAGATCAACTTTGCTAGTGTCTCTGCTGAAATGGCATCACCATGCCAGCTGCCACAAGGTGATTTTTCATGTCTTGTCAAAGAAATCTTTTATTCTATTTGCTCTGCATTAACATGTTACATTTATTGATCAAGCCCTTTCTGCAGCCACAGCAGGGCACTGTGCTCTTATGCCTAAGGGGGCTTTGATGTCCTGGTGACATTCTAGACCGAATAATGCACATACTAAATGGATTTAATGCAGAAATGTGTTTGTGCATGACAGCTACATTAATAACAGTCCCTCGTACTGATAAATATGCAATCGCTACGATTAAGAGTTACCCAATTATGGTGAAAATATTTTTCTACCTAATAAATAAAACCATCAAAAAGTTTTAACAATAGTATGTTTTCCTCAACATTTTAAAATACTATAAAGATGGGTCTAAAGGCTTTAAAAAATATGTCATGCTTCGTTTTGGATTTTGGCTTTTATTTCTCTCTCTCTTTTGTTGTTCATCTTTCTGTTCTGCGTATCTTATTGCTGCACAGACTGGGAAGGTGGCAAGGAAAAAAAAAGCCTCTCTTTCACATATTCAACACACAAAGAGGAACGTGCCCTGTACAAACCAAAGCCCATTTTCAGGCTGCCACTTGCATATTCCCCCAGGCATGAAAACAGTAGGCAGAAGAGAGAAACACAATCTCAAGTCCACAGAGAGGATATTACAAAGGCTCAGCCTCACTAAAGTCACGGAGGAACATTCCAGACTAGGATTATAGTTCAAGGGGATGTTTTCATATGTGCACCTTCTTCATCGGAGACTGGAAATTATGCACAAGCACACACTGTGCAAATTATTCATGCTCCTAGTAGAAATAATCTGCACCCCAGAGAGAGGGAAGAGATACTTGTATCGCCATGAGCACAATTATTGGATTACTCCTTCCTCATTGGCCAAGATTAAAGATTCACTCTCCCTTTCACCTCATAGCTTAGACTCAGAAGAAATCTCTGTAAGAAAAAGGAAACCAACTCACATGTTTAAAACTACTGAAGGTAAAATTACAAGATGGACTTCTCTGTGAATTGTACTGTAGATGTTATTTACAAAAACATGGCACCTATTTGTACAAAACCTCTGACATCTGTTATTTCAAGCATTGGAGTGCATTTAGCCTTTCACGTGATAGGAAAAATTTGGCACAAATAAAGTTATCTCAGACAAGTAAAAAAAGCTTTGAATAGGTTATGGGTTATTTGGGGGTTTTTCTCCCCACAAAACAGCAAGATGCACCTAAAAAACCCCAAAATTTGTATTTGGTCCAAATCTCTACTCCCTACCTACATTGCATCCTTCTTACTCACTTATTGCTTTCTTTCCTTCACCAGTGACTACTACTTAACTTTTTCTTTTTTACTCTTTTAATAATTTTTTAAATCTTTAACTTTCAGTGATCAGCAAACAACAGTTTTTCATTCCCCTTGAAACCCTTTACAGCAAAGTCTCCCAGTGACACCAACACATTGGTGACTTTTCTTTCCATAGCCTATGCCTTCATTAAATGGGAAGTGGGGAATATTTTCCACATAATATGACAGGACTCTGTTAGCAGGGAAGGCTATTAAATACAGTTGCTGTGAGAGTCAAGAGCAGATTTCCAAAGCAAAACATCTCTGTTCCTGAAACATGCCTTATTGAAAATACACGGTGTAAATAGTTCATTCCTAAAATAGATGAAAAGCATGACTAATATCAAATCAAAAGAGCTGCTGCAACTCAGGCCATTATGACCACACCAATAAAGCTGCTGAATCACAGTATTTAGGTTGGAAGAGGTATCTGGAGGTCTTCTAGTCCAATTCCCTGTTCAGAGCAGGGGGACTTCAAAGTTAGATCAGGCTGCTTGGGGCTTTGTCCAGTTGCACTTGGAATATCACCCAGGACAGAGATTCCACAGCCTCTCTGGGCACCTGTTCCACTCAGCCTTCCCCGTTGTGGTTGGAAATTCCCTTGCTGCAGCCTGTGACAACTGCCTCTTGTTCTTTTGCTGTACATCTGACAAGAGTTTGGCTCCATCTTCTTCACAACCCCCCGTTAGTCCCAAAAGGAAACAAAAGACACAAGAAAGTATTTAAACAAAAACTGCAAGAAAAACAGCATGAGAAGAAATAATTCAAAAGTGGAGTTTAGTTGCCTGGAACTGAAGGATTTCCATCTGTCAGAGATGTAAACAGGAGGCAATCCAGTGGCACTGCATCTTACTGATTACAGCCAGCATCTTTTAAGTAAACACTAGTTTTTTTCACTGCCTCATACACAACAAATTGTTGTTACTCCTCCTTTTTCCCAACATCCCCTTAAGTTCTCTCTTGCCATTCACCTCTGTCTTTCCTTTCCCTCACAGGGAAAAAGGGAAACATGTAACCATTGCAACTACTAACAGTCACTTTGGCTGCCAGAAGGAGTTGGATCCATGTACTACTCAATCAAGAAAAGACATTAGTTCTTGGGAAAAGACAAACAAGAAAGACAAATCTTTTTAAAAGCAACCTTTTGTGCTTATATCTCAAGCATTGTTATTACATTTACCACATCTGATGCAAAGACAATAAGGCATCTACACAGGCCCTAAGTTCCATTTTATAAAGAGGAAGGGCCTGGGAAGAACTCTTAAGTCAGAAAAAAAAACAGTGAAAAATATAAGTTTTCCTCTGTATTAAACTGCCAGTTCAAAAGAACTAATTACAATCCTCCCATCTTTTTTTTCCTTTTGTGTATACATCACAACCAGAAAGGAAATAATCAGAGAAATATGAGTAACAAAAACACCACACCTAAGAACATTTGGTCTTCCTTTTTCCTTTCAACACAAATGCACTCTCAGCTAATAATAAATCATATTATTATAAAACTAACATATTTACTGCAAATAATTATTGTGCCAGCAAAGCCCAGTATTCTCTTCATCTTTTTCTATATTTTGATCACCCTTGGTCTTTTTCATTCAACTTTTGCCTTTACCAACAGATAGTTAGTTGGAGTAGAAAAATCAAACTCCTTTTTAAAGAAACATTAAGTGTAGACATTAAGATTCCCACTGAAAACAGCTATTAAACTAAACTTTTCAAATTAGACATTCACAAATCATAAAATTGATCACCATACTACCACATTGCCAGATCTTTTCAAGCAGTAATGTTTGTTTAAAGACAATGACAGTTCAACAGCTGCCCAAGGCATTCTTCTATATTGACATTCATTTAAGGTTATATCATTTATTCTGTATCTTATCTGACTCTCTCTATAAAATGCAGGCACAGGGTTTATATATGAGTGCAAACCATTACACAGCGAGTTCTCATCAGATTTAGTATTAGGTTCCCAAAGCTAGGGCGGGGAGGGTTGGGGGGAGAATAAAATAAAAAAGAGTGGGGAAAAAAAATTAAGCCACCTCTCCTCTTTCCCCAAATCTGATTTCTGGTCTTAAAATAGTTTCACAGATTTACAACTGTAAACTATGCTGCATCACAAGCTGATTGTTCTCCCCCAAATCTCAATAAAACCAAATTATATCCCTTCTGAAAAATAGGCTAAGTGATAGTGTTTTGGGCAGGGAAGGACAGAAGGGATGAAAACATAAATTTCAGAAATATACCACCAACTGAGCCCTCCATGAAAACACGATCAGAATTTTTAAGTGGTAAATCCAAATTTAATGTTAATATTTTACTTTATGAAACAAAACAAACTCAAAGGAACTGTTCTTCAAATAATGCATTAAATGAAAGTAACACACTCTTCTTTTCCCAGAAATGTAAAAAAGGAACAGACTTGCTGATTATGTGTTAAATCTAAATACACATACAGACCATGAATTATCTTCATGACAAAATGAAGGAAAAAAAAAAAAAATCAATCCCCTCCCCCAGCAAAATTCTCTCTTCTGATAAGTTTCCACAGGTACAGAGTCATTAGCCAGAAGTATAAGACAATAATCCACAGACTTAGTGCCTCTTTTGCTGTGCTACCTCTTGCATGTAGGAATCAGTCTTTCAGAGTTGACAGTGGCTCAGAATAACATTCATGAGAGTTAAGTAAGTTAAAACTAGTGGCTGTTCTTTCTAGGAAAACAAGGCACCAGCACACTGCTTGTCTTACCCCTCACAAGCAGACTCTAAGCTTACCTTCCATAAAATAAAAGGAAAACTCAAGTAAGTCCAACCCTACTACCAAAAACCTGGTTTTTTCTTCAACAGAAGATTACACTCCAATCCTTTCTCCCTACTTACCCGCAGATTTGCCAGCCTGAAAGATACACTGCTGAATCTCACCAGACTCTCTCACAGGGATTAAATGAAAAAGGATGCTGAAAAAAACTAATAGGAATACTACAAAATCCTAAATCAATCCATATATTTAAATAATTAGAAGGAATTACAAATTCTAACTGAACTTGGCTTCAGCACTTAACTACATATCTGCCCAACAAATAAAATCATAGAATAAAATGCATCATCAAGGAAAAGAGCATTACCAAACCATTTATGGTAATAACCAGAGATCTATAAATTTTAAAAAAAAGAGGGAGAGAACCACACACTTACTTGTATTTTACTTAAGAAAAATTCACTTTTGATTCCATTTTTCACTTCTTCAGGTAATATTGCTTATTTTCCATTTTTAGCAGAGAATATACCATAACTGCCTCATTGGGCATCACTTAACACAATAAATTTCCACACTCACCTGGTTATTTGTGTTCCTCCAAGTGTGCAAGAAAATGAGACAAACACTACCTATAAAACAGCATTGTCCACTTGATAACAACTAAAGGTACCTGGCATACACATATGTTTCTACTTTTTAAAAAAAGTATTCTCTTTTAGGAGTTAGCATCCCATATTGCACTTGAAAACCTGTATATTGCCCCGTACCTTAACAAGTTGAAGCTAAGATCTAGCCTTTTTGCCATATGCCCGTATTTTCTTCCTAGGAATTCCGGAATTTCTTCACAGTCTTGACTAATATAGGACACCTGAGAATTGGAAGCAGAAAGGAAACATTTTGTAAGTGGATTTAGTTTCCTGCCCAAATTCTGTCTCACTGATACAATGACAGTATGCAATGCAGTAAATATTCATTACAGTTTTAAGCTACGTAAGTTTTACTGCTACAAAATCTATAACAATCTCATTTTCCTGCTGATACCATCAACTTAATATCTATTATGTCTATAGTCTTATATACAGTGTTTTGGCTCCATTGAGGTAAAAATAATTCGATTAAACATATCACATTTCTTCTCCTTCACTGTTAATACTTTGATCTAATGCTACATTATGATACACTCCAGAAGAAATTTGTTTGAAGGATCAGAATCCCCCCAAAGGAGCTTCCAGTTAGACTCTCTATACAACACACTAGAAGACCATTTTGTAAAGTCTGGTGCAGAAATATCTAAGCAATGTACTGTCAGTCAACTCTCATAACCATTTCCTGAGAAGATTATTACTCCCAGTAATATGCTAGGGACAGAGCAAGAGGGCTGACCATGATCTGAAAATCAAAGCATGCAGCCTTTTTTCAGACAGTCACGTAACCCTTAAAGATTTTTGGCTTCAACATCTCTGTTCAGATCACACTTCTCATTACACCCAAAATACTCATAAACGTCTTTTCTCTTTTTCATAGCAGCCCATCCAACCAACCCTTAGCAAACACAGGAAGAAATAGTGGCAGCAAAAAGAAAAACAGTCTATTCAGATTTTTTTTGTTTGGTTGGCTATTTTTATTTCTTTTTGTCCAGGATTGAGTGACAATATTTCCAGAAAAACAAACAATAAAACAGCTGAGCTTTTTCTATTCTTTCTGCTATACTGTTTCAGAAGTCATTGGTTTGATTTCTTAAAAGAAACCCCACAAAGCCTGCCAGACCTATTGTCAAGAATTCTATACATCTCTATTGGCTCATCGTCTGTGTTCAAAACACTGACATTTCAGATTTTGTGCTACAGAAATCTTAGTTGCCCTTAATGATAACTCACTAGTTAAATGGATTTCACCACTGTATAAGGCCACCATCCATATGATATTGCTCTTATCTCCATGTTTAATATAAAGTCAATTTCAATATATTTCACTGTTCTAAAGTAAGTTAGATGAAAAATGTCCAAAAGAAGTCCATCAAATTTTGTTTTAATAGTATTTCACTTTCTGTTAGAATAGAGACTCCTCTGCAGAACAGACTGACAGTATGCACTTTTGCAAGCCATCCTGGTCTTCTACACTCTAAAAATGATTGCAGTCTAATAATACTATATGGCATCCCATTTAATTCATTTTGTTCAATAACTTCAACAGATAAAGCTGACAACAGTGAAACAATTTTACGAGCAGAAAACAGGTAGCTTGAAGCTCAGTTAAACAACTTCTTCCCCTTTTTAAATCATACCTGGTCTTGCAATATATTCTGGGGGGTTTGGTCCAGTTTACATCCAAGATAATTACAAGGCATTTTACAGCATACATGAAGGTATGCAAAATAGAATTGCCTCATTCTTCACTGGTAGATTTCTTTAAATTAATGCTTGCAAACCCTTCGCAAGTCATTATTTTAATACTTTGGATTAAGCATTTGGTTCATTGTAACATGTTGAAACAGAAATTACTAAAATACGATGCCTATTAACACTAGGAGTGCAAGACCATCTTTAGCACCTACAAACATAGCAAGAGCACAGACCGTCACTTTGCTTTTCACCCAGTGGCAGAGAAGGAGCAACGGACTGGCCTGCATTCCCACTGCCTCAGAAACTTACCTGGTATAAATGCTCTAGCTCCACAAGAACAGAAGTTGAAGAAAAAGGTTCAAACAAATGTGTTTTGGAGCACAAAGGAAGCAAAATACATAAAATGTTGCAAAACTTCAGCCTTTGAACTTTTATAATATATAAATATATTTACACAACTGGCACAAACAGATTATTCACAGGCATATTTGCAGATGACATATGGTTATCATGACTTTTTAATGCTGTGACCTTGTAAAAGGAATTTTACTTCCACAGAGTCCACTTCACTTCAGCATGCTCACAGTACAAGCGCATTTTTCAATTTAAAACAATTATATTTATTTTTCCAGAAAATACACAAAGGTCATTCAACTTCATATTTCTACACCCCACATACATAAATTTGCTTCAGATACCTGACAACTGTCTTTATGGTAAGAACAGCAGCAACTACCAGCAATTAAGTACATGATAAGCCTTTTTGAACAAGTTTCCCAAAGTTACTTCCCCACTCTTTAGTATTTGAACAGCACTGATATAAAACAAGATTTCAGTAGTCTGGACAAGAAAAGAAGAACATTTCTTCATTTTCATTCTTTCAGTTCAAAATCATTTCCTTGGGAAACAATAAGACGTACATAATTCAGTATTCTTCCTTTTGCATCCATCTCAAATACCCTCAAAATGAGGATGAGCTTTCAAGTACATATCCAGAGATGTCATCACAGAGATGAGACCAAGTGTACTTTTCCCAAGACTCCAGCATTTTGGCTGCAAGGCACATCAGTATCAGCAGATTTCTTAGATTTTTCTATACCAGTCACAGAACATCCCATAGGACTAAAAACTGGATGTAAAAGTCTCCATTGCCTAATTCTCCAACTCACAGCACAGGCTGGTCACAGTCAATCATTCTTAATACTGGTGCCCTGTTCAATATCCCACCGAAAGGTTCAGAAAGTTTCCCACAAAGCCCAGCATCAGATAGGCTATGGACGTCTCAGATATCCTTGCAGACTCTTCAACACACTGTATGCAATTCAGGAAAAAAATATGTTTTTAAAAAACATTTAAAACAGAAGTTAACCAGTTAATAGCATTGCACCTCTCTTCTGCTTTAGTTTCAGAGGATACTACCATTTAATCTCTGTGATCATTTTACAATAATACTCATAGAGTGACATCTTTATTAAGGAATGTCAGCAAAAAGTCATGTATGAACTCTCAATACTGCTTATTCTCTCCCATTGAAGGAAATTATATCGGAATATTTTCAGTCAGCTGAGCATTACATTTGACTCTATGCTGTTCGAAGACTGTATGGTAGGCACATAGCCAAATTAAGGGGCTCAAGGCATGCTCAAGGGAAGAGGGCAGCGTGTTACTCAGTGAGACAGTGCACCACAGAGACCACAGGAACTGCTTCCTGCAACAGCTGCAAAATTAGCCAATTGCCTTCATATCACACACATATTTACATGAATTCCACACAGAATAGTAACCAGATTAAAGAAGCAATTAGATGGGCTGCACCACGGTTTAATGGCAAGCCATTTTCAAAAACAAGGCAAGCTTCACTTATTCTCTGTGTGGAGGGGGAAAATGATAACTTTAGCCCCATGTTCAGAAGTAACGTCACCAATTTTTAGTCAGAAAAATTTTCAGTAGCTGTATAAGGCTCTGGGTAAAGACCAGCAGGATGTGTTTGACTTTCCAACTTCTAACCTAAACGAAACGTGTGCCGCGCTTACTTTCAGGAGGAACAACACTTAGCAGATTTCAGACCTCCTTCGGCTCATTCCCGCAGCGCCCTCAAGTTCCTGAGAGCGCATTTGGGGTTCCCCCGGAGCAAGACGCGCTCCCGGCCCACCGGCCCGGCACATCTGGCAGGGGAGCGGGCTGCGCTCAGAGCCGCGCTGAGCACGGAGCGTGCCTGTTGCGCGGCAGCAGCGAGCGGGGCAGAGCAGCATTCCCCCTCACCGACACCCCGGCGCTCCGAGAAAGCCCCGCCAGAGCACACACACACAAACACAAACACACACACACGGCCCGCGGGGCTCTGAGCACAATCCCGGGGGCCGCTTTCCATGGGCGGCCTCGGGACAGCGCGGCTGCGGCAGAGGCGATACCTGCGCAGGTCCCTGGCGCGGCTGGAAACCAGACCGGCCCCATGCGAGACCGCCCCGAGCTCCGCAGCAGTCAGCTGACGCGGGCGGAAGCGCGGCCGGGCCGGGGGCGGCGGCGGCAGTGGCAGTGCCGGGCGCCCGCAGCGCCCGCCCCGGGCAGCACCGGTGGCGGCGAAGGGCTGTGTGTCCGGCCACAGGCGTCCCTGTCCGGCAGCCGCTGTGACATCCTGCCCGGAAGGCACGCACCGGACTGCCGCGCCTCGCAGAGCCACAGGATCAGTTGGGCTGGAAAAGACCTCCGAGACTATCCAGTCCAAGAAAAGACCGAACACCACCATGTCAACTAGACCATGTCACTAAGTGTCACCTCCGGGGACAGCGACTTCACCACCTCGCTGGGCATCGATTCCAATATTTAATCACCCTTTCCGTGAAGAAACTCTTCTTAATGTCCAACTTAAACCTCCCCTGGTTCAGCTTGAGACCGTCCTCCTGTCCGGTCGCTGGTTGCCCGGGAGAAGAGGCTGCCCCCAACCTGGCCACCTCCTTCCAGGGAGCTGCAGAAAGTGATAAGGTCTCCCCTGACACTCCTCCAGGCTCCCTCACAAAACTGTGCTCCAGACCCTTCACCAGCTTCTCGGCCCTTCTCAGCCCCGGGCCGGGGCCGTGTGCTGGGCTGTGACGGTGGGNTCAGCACCGGGCCGGGACCGTGTGCTGGGCTGTGACGGTGGTGAAATAGGCCCGTGGAAGAAGGGACAGAAATCGCCAATCTGTGACATCGGCAGAGGAATTGGGGCTTGTATTTCGTTTCCCATAAGGAGCTAGATGATTTAGAGGATTATCTGGGCTGGCTTTTCACCTACGAAGCAGCCTGTTAATTTGTGGCAGAAAGCATAACTTACATTTTTAAGAGATACCTGTCACTGGTAAAGCAACACCTTCAGAAAAAAAACCCCATGCTGTCTACAGGAGAGGTCCACATTCCCACAGCAATATTTTTTGTCTACAGAATATAGGGTAACTTTGTGGAAACCAGAAATACCTTTGGAATTATCAGAAAAGCTGTCAAACTAGTCTTCCCAGGACACAAGGATTTACTAATTAAATTAATGGCCTGTTGGTAGGTTATCACTGTTTGGGCAGACATAGAAATTGAAGATTTCTGTAATAATTACATGTGAGACTTTTAAAGATACTTAGGTTTCCCAGGCTTGGATCCTAAATCCTATTAGTCATCTACCTACCTCTTCAGCTGCCTAAGCACCTTTAAAAATCTGGCTCATCTTTCCCCTTTATTGTTAATGTAGCATAACTCACTCTTGCTGAAAGCAGAGGCACATGCTGTGAGGGGAAATAAGTTTCAGGAGGATGCATATTCCTCACTGCAAACCACTTTCTAGAGTTTTTTTAGCAACACAGCAGAAACTAATACTGTACTTGCTGCTCTGCCTCTTACTGTCAAGAGAATAAATTCTTGGTAGAGCTATGGCACTACACCTTCTCTATAGTCATCCCTCCTTTTCTGCTGACTGCTGGACAGGAAACACAGAGCAAATAGTGCAGGAGAAACCATTTTGTATCACTTTTTCAGCCCTGTTATTTAATGCATTGTGTTCAAAATGTCAATGGGCCAACATGTCTAAAAATCAAAGTACAGTCAATGAACAAATCACTCCACTGCTTTGTGTGGATCTAATTTTGCCTGCATCATGTAAGAGAGAAGAATCAAACCCTTCAGCCACAGCAAATAAGCTGATCCTACACTGATGAATAAAAGTTCTGTTTCTCTAACTAAGAGTTTTCCATCAAGGCATACTTGCTGGTTCAGGTCATC
>VXBX01008125.1:81802-103565 GCA_013400415.1 Scytalopus superciliaris
AATTATGAAATCTCATTGACTAAGTGATTAAAAGAATTAGCTGATACATACCAGTAAATATGGCATAGCACCAAGCACCAAATGAATTATATAATTTCATTTAAAGCCTATATATACAAGCATTTTCCTATCCTAAAAGAACACTGATCATTTATAAGAGGAAATAATAGCAATCCTGAATGTTTTATTGACTGAAAGTTATAAAAATATTTCAGACTGAGTTAATCAAAATGGTCTGTTTTCTATCTTATAGCACACTATGCATTTATGCCTGCATGTGCACAAATACAATTATCTTATATTACAGAGTAAGTCATACAAACCATTGTCCACTTAAAAAAAAAAAAGCCACATATATATAAATTCTCCTGACAAAATAGTGTGTTTGAACAAATTGAGTTTTCTGAAGCAAAAGATTTCAGAAAAAAAAATCCTAGCCAAGTCACAGAATTCTTCCAGCTTGATCAGCAGAAATCTTGGCTCAGGGTTTACCCATACAACTCATTTTGTTGATGCTCACAACAAAAACATTGTCTCAAAATATTTGTTGATAAGTATCCACAGCAATATGATGTTTAATACAAACTGAATCAATTTAGCTGAATGAGATTGACTGTAGTACAGATAATTTTGTCTGTATTACCAGAACATTCTATTTATACGTTGCTTCACTTACACCTGTTTTTAATCACAGACAGTTAAATATGGTGTTTAATGTCCAAACTAATAACTTCAGATCTCTCCCAGGAAACAGCATCACTAGCACTCTCTGCTGTGAAACACACAGGATGAAACCATGACGGAAAGAAGATAAAATAAATAAAGTATGTAGTTTAATCCTATTGACAAAGACAGAAAGAAATAGAGTAATAAGGATGTCATTTGCCATTCCTAAGCTGAACTGCTGGAAATTAGGTTTCTCCAACCTATTTCTCATACTCCGACTTATAAAGACATTTAACAGACAATGATAAACAAGTTAAAGGGATCTGAAAAGCAAGTTATGCATATGTATTCAATACACTAGTACACCTTTTCTTGACCTGTATTTGTATGACAGTGCTATAAAACTTGAAGATAAGAACATCTGAATGACAGTAAAGTCTTCTGTGTGTGTGTGTGTTTCTCAGAAGTGTATGCCCGTGCTTTTATATTTGAAACTCTGCAAAATAGATTTGTCTAGAAAAGCAGCCAATGAAATTCCGTTATCCTGTACTACCATGGGCCCATGTAATGACTCTGGCTATGCTTTGAGTTTATGCCTTGATTTATATTTTTCCATTCTTGTGGAGGCTCATTCAAGAAAAAGAGGGGGGCTAATATTTCTATTTTCATCTAAAGTTTTTGGTTTTTATCCTTTCCTGTGACACAAAAGCAAAGTGTCCAATTGGATATATTTCCTACTTCTTGTATTTTCGCTCTTTGATTCCCGCACTGTCCCCAGGCAAAGCAGAATTATATCTAAAACCACCTCTGGGATATATTTAATTATTATTTTCCTATTACATGGCAGCAGTGTGGTATGAGACCACTGAGGTTATGTGGTCATTATGAATGAATGCAGCACATAAGCTCACTCCCCATTTTATTGCAAAGGCACCCTGAAGTCCAACATCTTCTGTCATATTTGGAAAGCTTTATTTTGTAAGCTTGTTAACATTTGTTTAAGGTAAGTTTATGTATATACTTTGAAGTTTATTATGCTATAAGCTCAGAACTTTCAAAAAACAGAATAACATAAAAACTTTGATGACAGGGGAAGAAAAAAAAAAAAAAGGAAAAGCAGGAAGGGCTTGAATAGAAGGTCAAGAAAAAAAGGAAGAGGCTGCATAGGCCAGAGGAGCTTGTCATTGAGCTGATCTCTCTTGTTCTAACTGTCTTGGAAGTTTACTGTAGAACTGAAATACCAGACTAGCCAAAGGTCATTTGGGGGTATTCCTTTGGGGTGGTTTGGTTTTGGGAGGAGTGTTGTTTGAGGTTCTTGGGTTTTGAGGTTTTTTTTTGTTTGTTTGTTTTATTTGTGTTTGTCTGTTTGGGGTTTTTTCAGAAAGAACTATATTCACCTATAAGGCACATATGCATCTTATTTTGTGAACAACACTGCATAATAAGAGAGACCTGTCTATAAATAGGCATATACTATTGAAAATACACATTGGAAGGGGTCATATGCCCCTAAGAGCCTATACTCTAAAGATGATTCTTTACCCTGGCAGAAAATTTTATGATCAGGAAGGAGTTAAATCCAAGGTGTGGGAACACCTGACATTAACACACGTGTTCCTTCTCTGCTTCTCATGGCCTCATTCTTTAATCTTACATCTTTGAGCAGGTTATACCGGCAAAGCGGAAAACCACAGCCTTCCACAGAGATAACAGATGCATGATACTGCTGCTGAAATGAGTAGTAAGCAGGTATAGAGTTCAATCAGTAGTCATCATAGTACACTTCAGTACAGAATAACTTCTGTATTTTAAGTACCAAAGATTCACATAGAAATGTATGGAAGTAGCTAACCATTTGGGGCAAGAAAGAAAAGAGCCCAAACAAAAGCACCATCCTCTGCAGATTGTTGAACAACAACTTTTCCCATTACTCACTCCTTTCATCCACCCATCCTTCTGGGGGAGGAGGGATAAGCATAGTGCAGCTAACATTAATTCTGCATCTGGAGACATCACTAGGAAAAGAACATGCACACACATGATGCAAGATGGAACAGCTGAAAGTTACAGAGGTACAGTCTCCACAAGCAATATAATGTCAACTAATCTAGAGAGATATACATAAACATGACAACTACAAGAAACTGGTTTTACACTTCTTGAAAATGAGAGAGAACACATGGGAAAGCAAGATGGTTTAGTTTAATTTGACTTGAATCTTCCTGATGGTGACTTTGGTATTCTACTCCTCTCTTCCACTTTCTTTGCACACAAATATACTAACTTAGAAATCCTCCAAATACAATAACTTGCAAAACCCCCTTTCCTAGGCAGAAAGAAGCAGAAAGAGTGCCTAATTATAGACTGTATAGTCTATAGTGCCTGCTGATTCAAAAAGACATTTTTGTCTCAGGTTCTCCAGTCCTGCATCTATCACAATTCAGTCACAGAATATTGAGTTCTTCAAGAACTAAAAAATCATGTGTGAGCAAGTACAAGAACAAAGGAGCCCAGTGCAGTTGGTATTTTCTGCAGGAACCATTCTTTAACAAGAAAATTACATCACTGTGAACAGGAAATACAGGGAGAAAAATTCTAACTTGTGAGTCAAGCAGTCTTGTGATATTAGGATTAGATTCATTACAAATTTAAAAATACTGTCCCACTCCTTCTTTCCAAAAACCTGTATTTCTAGCCTTTTCTCACTATCCAAGTGGGAAAGTGAAAAGAAAGTAACTGAGCCAACTGAGCTTCATTCACTGAGAACAGAGAAGTCCTCCATAAACTGTGTGTTATGTTTTAGCCTCCAAACCACCTGTACAAATAACAAAACAAAACAAAACAACCAAAAACAAAAAAAATCTTTTGATAAGCCTTCATTTGGTGAGAAACGCAAAAGAAATAGCAGACTAAACCCAAAGAGATTTCCTATTTATACTGCAATGATTATTAGAGACAGACCAATGGTAAACTTAAGAAAATTCTTGTCTTAATTTCGGAATCCAACTTTGATTCTCTACATGTAAAAGTATCTGAAAACATGTTGATAATTGGCCATCACAACTGGGGACCTTTTCCACAATCAGAAAAGAACAGTTCAGAGCTTCAGATTTATAAATGCTCCTCTCAAGTAAAGATGAAGGCACACTGATAACCATATAACATAAAGTTCACTATGCTTATGTTTCTTGGTGGAATCCCAATCAGATGAATACAGCTACTATCAGCTCATGGTGTTGGAAAATATATATAACTAATTAGGAACAAACTATTTTGGATGTAGCAGAAAGATGTCTACATTACAAAATCAAAATAGAAACAGATACCAAAGTTGGCATATTTGCAAAAAAGAGACAATGATTAAATGGACATCGAGAGTAAAATCACTTCAAACTCTCCCAAGCTTGGTCTCCAGATCAGAACTGAGATAGCATGAGTCACACCACAATGGTGTAAGAACTTCAGCTTCAAAGTTGACAGTGTAGCATATTTTAATACCATTAACTTACCATAACCAGAAAAACACCACAGAGTTTCGGTTTGGGATTATTTCTAGTAGTGATTATACTGGTGTATCTGAGTGACATAATAATAGTTCACATGATTATGTAGTGAGTTAGACTACTGTGCTGCTTTCAGGTCTGTAATAAAAAGTGAAGGCTAAAAGATTTGGTCACAGATGATGCTGTGGTTTTAAAATTTAGCCACAACAATATTCCAAAAGACTCCATACCAAGCCAGAGAAAAAGAAAGGTTCCTGAAGTTTAAAATATTATTATTCATAAAACTTTTGCAAATTAATTCCTCTCTCTCTGAAAAAAAAAAAAAAAAAAAAAAAAAAAAAAANGAAAAGAAAAGAAAAGAAAAGAAAAGAAAAGAAAAGAAAAGAAAAGAAAAGAAAAGAAAAGAAAAGAAAAGAAAAGAAAAGAAAAGAAAAGAAAAGAAAAGAAAAGAAAAGAAAAGAAAAGAAAAGAAAAGAAAAGAAAAGAAAAGAAAAGAAAAGAAAAGAAAAGAAAAGAAAAGAAAAGAAAAGAAAAGAAAAGAAAAGAAAAGAGAAACACAATCAAACAAAACCCCCCAACTTTGTTTATTTTTAGTGGAGTAACTCAATTTATGTGACAAAACCCAGCAAAAAGGAAGCTGTCATAACAAATATCATTATGGATCAGGACTACAGGACAGAGGAATAAAACACAGTTTTGCAAATTGAGTTCTTAGAGAACTGGCAGCAACCAACAACAACTACTTTATTCTCAGCCCAAAACTCTTGAAAAACATGCACAGTTAATTCTCATGATGAAAGGATAGAAATATTCAGATTAGCCAGCCAAGTTTCTAACATATTTTTCCAGTTTGTCAGTTGACTTAGACTTCCCTAATAGAACAAGAAGAAAAAGAAAAACCATTAGGCTGTATTTTATAAGAAAGTTTTGTTTGTAAATAATTTTCAAAGGAATGCTATGCAGTAAGTAAGAGAACCTGCAAAACATTACAACCTGAGAACCAAGTTGAGGTTATGCAATAGCATTCAAGGATGGTTATACGCAGCATCCATTGGCTTGTTTTAACCTCCTATTAAAATATTTATTGATATTTCACTAATCTTTTTGGTAATTAAAACTTCCTTTTCTTCTCTTGAAAATGTGCACTCTGGTTCACCTGTTAATGGTGATATGCAGCCAGGAAAAACCTCACCTAACCGTCTGGCTCCCCGGCATCCCAGACATGGTACTGAAACCTTGTCATCTCAAAATGCAGTTTGACATGCAATTCAGATACAGCAGCCTGGATACAGTGCATGGAGCCTCCTGTGGAAAATTTCAGCTACCTTGGACCTAATGGCTAACTTGGATACTTTTCTTTCCTTTATTTGACCTTACAGTAAATAGAAGTCTGACTTTAAAAAAAATTACTTGCAAAAAAAAAAAAAAAACAGAAAAACTCTTCATAATGGGAAAAAAAAGCTGGTGAAATAACCTCAAAGATGCAGCAGCATGGTGAGCATTTCTGCTTATGCCATATTTTAATCATATGAAAGGACAGCAAGATATTAAATTCAGTTCTTCCCAACTGTTAATTTTGCATTATGAAAAAATACATATGTTAGTGAAGCTACAGAACTGTCCACACTGTCACAAACAGAAAGAAGATCTATTTTTATGGTAACCACAACTCTTAAAATCTTTTGTTACCTGAAAAGTTTTAGTGTGTCTGTTTTATAGTACCACTTAAAAATTATTCTGTTTAAGCAGAATAGCTAAGACCAAAATCTTCATCAACAACTAAACAGGTAGGTAAGCAAAAAGAAGACAAGTCCACCAATTTTAGAGATTCTATTAGAAGTTTAGTGGTCACTTATACATAATGAAATATATATTTTCATCATACTGGCCCATAAACTGACATATTAAAAATAATATTTTCAAATTGTTATCTATGAGATTTATTAGCATTAATCTTCTGCTTCTAGTGAATGGAAATGCATGTTAATTCTTTTCTACATTTACTGTTTCAAGTTGCATTCACTGTACAGTATAATAGTTTGTCTTTCAGTGGAAAGATAAGTAAATGTGTTTGTAAAAATTGTCCGTAGTGATCATGTTTTAGTGCTATTTACACTGGTTATTTTAAAATATAAAGGAAGTCATACCTAAGACTTCTAAAGTGTCATTCATCTGCAAATTTCATGACATTTTACATATATTAATCAATTAAGCCCTACTATACCCATCTCAATTAAGCATTAATATCCCAATTTAACAGTTAGTTACACTGAGAATAGCTTGAAAGGTTAGCTGTCTTGCTAATACCACTCAGAAATGGGGATAAAACCCAAGAATGACAATCATTCCTCCATGTGTAATGAAAAATGAAAAGGATTTTCCCTCTTGCAGAATGGGAAATATAAAAATAAAAGGTAAAATTAATGGACAAAAGTTTGGACTCTTACAGGACTTTTATCTTCTTCTTAGAGAAAGGGGAATACATATGATCAAGAGATTTCTATAAGGAGTTCCACAAGATTTGGTCCTGTAGACCAAAGCAAAAACAGTGATCCAGAGTACAGCCCATACTGACCTTGCCTCTCTCCACCTCCCCAGCCAGGTTAAACATCTTGAATTAAACAGAACTTCTACTTTGTACCACTTAGAGACCTTTTTTTTTCAACTGACTCCCTTAAAGTATGTCCAGGTCACTTTATTTTTGTTTTAACAGTACAAATTAATGTATCCAATTAACATAACCATATAGTGTCACATGACATTAATTCTATCGAACTTGTCAGTCTAATGCCACTAGAAAATAATTTTATATTCTGATTTTAATATGCAGAATAGAGAAAGGTCATCCTGTTTATTCTGTTTCTGAGGTACTATAGTCTGTCAATATAAAATGGTAAACCAATCTGTTTCCAGGTGCATATCCTGTAACAAATGTTAGTAACCACAACTGCATCATTTTTTTGTATGCTTTCAGTACTAATATCTAGAATTTAGAATTTACTGGTTTAGAAGTGCATTCTTATTACCTTAAACTATAATCCTGTATTGCTTTTAGTCCTCTAACTTGATACAGAAACCACTACAGATTTGTCATTTTTTATCAGAGTTCTGATGTGTGGGTGAAGAAAAAACAGGCTGCTTTGCTATATTGTGCATACCTCTCAAAGGGGTCAGTGACAAATTATGGTGTCTTGGCATTCACTCTCTTGCAGATTTTGGAACAAATGAAGGAGGGATCTCACAGAGGTGATATCATTTGATCTTCATGTTCTATCCTCAAGACTGTCATCGTGTCCATGAACTAAACAACAGAACCAAAAGGGTAGAGGAAACCTCTATTCTGACACTTCATTTTTTCTAGCCCAACCTTACATGCCTAATGCATTTGAGACTCGCTATGATTGTCATTGACATTCTGAGCCCAACACTGTAGAGGACATCTGTAATGCCCTTGTATATCTTTCTTGTAAAAGATGAAAACCATAGTTCCAAGTCTTATTTATGTAGAACAGGCTGATTTCCAAACTGGTTCCACAACTGTCCCTTACCAGCTCCAGACATGGGCCATTCTAGTATTTTGCATATCTTGTAATCACTTAATCAATGTTTCATGTCTTACATGACCTCTCAGGTATGCTCTGTAAAAGCAACATGACCCAATGTATCACTTAATTAATTAGTGACAGCTCCCAGCATTCCAAAAACCTGACAGAGGACACGTAGAGGACAGCCATAACACTGTGGTGAGCCCCAGCTCATTCAAGAGACAAAATCAATCTGGCATAAAGGAAATCTGTTTTCTACCCCTGCATAGCCTGTATCAGCTAGAGGTTCCTAAGGTCATTCAGACACTGCTCCCATCTGGCTCTTTTAATTGCATGAACGAGAAGAGACAACCCACTAAAAAGGAAACATTTAGGTTACATTTTAGGAAGAATTTTTTACTTTGAGGGTGGTGGTGAGACCCTGGAACAGGTTGCCCAGAGAGGTTGTGGATGACTCAGCCCTGGCAGTGTTCAATCCAGTTTGGATAAGACCTTGAGCAACCTGGTTTAGTGGGAGGTGTCCCTGCCCATGGCAGGTGCTGCTGGGCCTAGATGACCTTTAAGGTCCATTCCAACCCCTTCACATGCTATGATTCTATGGTCTTGCTGGCCTACACTGAATGCTATAGAAGTGGTGAAGAATATGTCCAGCTATATCAAGAGGCTTTGTCTTGGGACATATGAGCACCATATTTTCATAAGTGAATGTCAGCCAAGAAATTCCAATAATATCATATCCAAAAAACTCTTAATGAGGTTTCATTATGTCCAGAAACTACACACCAGGAAAAAGTTATCAGTAACCCTCCCACCTGAGTGAGCGGACCATCCATGTTATTAAAGAGGCTGCAGGAACATGCTGAGACTGATGTTTTCCAAGTTAGGGTGGCAGCATCAGAAGGAAACCGCAATCTTATGCCATGCAGAGCCAGCAATATGACTGACACAGAAAGCTGAGTGGATGGCATGACAAGGATGCTGGAGAACTTAATAGCTTGAGTTTTTGCTGATTGTGGGTTTTATGTCCAGGAATACATGAGAGGAATAGACAGGATTTATCTTCCCAGTCTCTGTGGCACCACTTGGTGCTATGAAATTTGGTAAACATGAGAAAGGTGCTAATGGGAACACAAATGTGGCTGCTAGTGAGCTAAGATATGTCACTGTTAGTGAAGAGGCATATATGGTGCTCAATACTATGCAAGCAATGAGCAAAGTCTGCAAAACTGTTGGTTACAGAGGAAATTTTTTTCCTCGTGACCATGTGTGATATGGAATGAAGGATCCTAGAAGCCATTCTTGGCCTTTGAGCACAAAGTTTCTTCAATGGGCACCTCCTGTTTGGTTGTCCAGTGCCATATAACACACATCCTCTACAAGCTGCCCATGCTTTTCTTCCTTCCCCATCTTCAAACAGGTATAATAAAAACAGGGCACTTATCTAAGCTGTCTTGTTCCATCCTGGAATTTCTGTCCCATTGCTGCTCTGGAAATGTGAGACAGCCATAAAATGGCACCTTCTCTTCCTAGAGAACTGTGGAGCCTCAGCTCCTACACCCATCCAGCCTAGCTTAGAGATCAGGTCTTAAACTGAGAAGTTAAGGAATCCAGATGATTCTGCAGTGCTCTTCAGGTCAGAAATTGCAGATGCTTATACGAAGCTGCCCAAATGATCTACTGACATACTTATCTTTTAAGTACGTAGCTTTCAGGGTTTTTCCTTCAAGATGCTTGTATCCATGGCCAGAACCAGCCATGTCAAGATCACCTCCTCTTGTGTGCTACTGAATAATTTTTTCTCATCACTGGTCTGGGCTACTTCAGCAAGTCAGATCTTCTCAGGTCTCATTTCATAGCTGTGTGCCCCTACAACATCATAGTTTTGTTTATTCGGTGGTTAAAAGTAAGTTAAAAGGCTAAAAAAATTAAAGGCCACATTACTTTCAGGCAGATTTCTATAATTTGGCATGAGACATAAAATGTGTGGTGCATGTCTGTTGGCACTAAAGGGATATATGAATCTCCATTGCCTTCTGGATACTGGTGTATCTCTCATGAGCAGAGTAAATGAAACCTAGCATGAGTCTGTATTATCCCAATGCAGCACCTGATGAAGTGAACAACCTGCTAAATCAGCCTCAAACTTTCTCTTAGCGGGAAAGAAATTATTTGTTCCAGGAGGAAGCCTAAAAGCGGAGAGTGTATACGAGCAAGGCTGACTGGGTACGTACAGCCTTTGATAGGCTTGGCACACCTCAAAGGCATGGTAGAAGATGAAGAAAAGCTTTTTACCAGCTCCCAGAGCTGACAGCTCACTCTCCCCCAAAGTAGTAACACCAGGTTCAGCACCACTGCAGCCCACGATGTGCCTGAGCTATGTTCCCTCCTTCACTTGGGATACTTGTTGACTCTATCATTTAAGGATTTCCCATTATTAGGGAAACCTGAGTTATCCTTAAGGTTATCATTATCCACCTCATTGGCACCTCACAAGTCACACACAGGGGTAGGGGAGGGCTTTTTCACTTTGTAAGCAAGAAAAATTCTGATCTGTTTTACTGTTTGACTTCAAGCAAGCAAAAGAGCTAAACTGGTTTTATACACATTTCTATAATGCAAGATGATTTCAGTGTTTCAGGTATAATAAAAGTTCACAGGTTAGTTCATCAATTTGCATAAGTAATCTAAGTTACGATTAAAAAGGTGTTATGACCAAAATGTTGTTACTAGAAACTAACACCCTGAAAATACTAACTACTGAATAATGTTTTTGTCTACTTTTAAAAATTATCCTGATGTTGTTCTTCATCCATTACTGACAATAATAACTGAGTGACATAAATCATGCAGTAAATATATTTATGAGAATTCAGAACTATCTGTATTAAACAGTGATAGCAGATATTCACTTAAGATTTAAAAATGTTAAAGTTGATAGTATACATATCAGAATATCATAGATTAGATTATAGTAGATATTGTCAGGCAATTTTATTTTATGTGGAATGGAAGGGAGGAAGACTAAGAATTTTTAATCCAAAAAATTCAGCTCACAATTTAACCTAAACTGACAAAAATCGAGAACTTCATATCTGAACTTGTCACTTAAAGGTAAATCAAAAATCCTTAGCAGGAAAAGGGCAAAGAATCAAAATCAGCCATAGTACATGAGCAGAGCTAAAAAGTTCAAATAACTTTACATTTAGAAATGAAAACTTGGCGCCAGTAACCACTGGCTACTGTATCAAAGTCTGTATCAAAGATGTTGCCCCACCCTAGCTGTTAGGTAATCTGTGAGATGCATTAGTAGACATCTCTATCACCACAGTCCCCACCCATAACTGGTATTTTTGCAAAACAACAGATAGAATATGAATGAACTGTTCTCTAATTATTCTGGCAAGGCAGGGGAGGATATTCTACACTTCATTCTCCACTGTCATCAATTTGATGTCTTTATAACTGTTAAATTAATTTTTCTGTACTTCAGGAGGCTGTTTCAGTTCTTAATCTTATAAGGATGACATTAACCCTGCCTTTCAAGGTCTTAGCAAGTCCCTAGTGCAACAGATCTTTTGATATTCTAGTGCCCACGCTGAGGATGGGTAACTGAAGAAATCTGTAAGTGCCATAGATATTTCTTTTTTTTTTCCTGGAGCACTTCATAATATTCCACAAGCAAGCATACCTAGGCCTTCTGGGAAGATATAAGGGCACTACTGATAAACATTTGATCTATTTAGAGAAACGCCACCAAGACTGTGTAAAAAATACCAAGCTATCTTTAGCCCAGCACTCCTCTAAGAGGGAGCACTTTTTTTTGGGTGTGTATATACAAACATAAATATACCCTACCCTGGGTTGGGTATTTTGTCATTCCATGATTATTTACTGTTCACTGTAAAAGTGTTACTGCTTTCATTATTCCAGAATAAATATACAAACAGAACTACAAACTGCCACAGGAAAGAACCATATTTCCTTTCAACTTTGCTTTCGGTTACACTAGGTTGCTAACCTAGAACTCAGCTGAACTAATCTTGTCCTTTGCTAGTGCACGCAATGGATTTTAATGACATCCAAGTCACAGAAACTTCAACTGTTGACCAAAAAAATCAAGGTCAACTTATCTCCATATCCACAACTGAGCTCTTTATTACACAAATTATTTTAAAATGTATATTGAAGGAAGGAGACAGTTCTGGCCAAGAATAACTTTTACCTTCATGATAAAGAGCCCGTTACAGATCCATGGTTGTTTATATGTGTGTTCTAATTAGAAATATACCCTTTTAAAAAAATCTTATTTACTCTACATAGTTTTCATGATGAGTAACAAAAAATGGCATCAGGTTCCTTTTTTTGCCTTTGGTTTATGAATATTGTTTACTATTAACAATAACGGATACAAATGGATACCAACAGTCCAGGGAAAGTGAAGCATCTTTTTTAATTGGGTTGTAACGTTTACTTATTTTCTTAGATGTTATAATGTAGGTTCAACCATTTCTCTTTCTTATTAACATACCTTGATATTAAATACCTGTAATACATATGAAGGCATCCTACTTAAATTTGGGGTTTTTCTCATTCAGATCATTACGAAAATGTGGGAATGAGACAATGGGTGTTTACTGAACCAAAACAGCTGCTTACCACTATGCAATTCTTTTCATATAGAAGTAAATGAGAAAATTGTGCCTTTCAGTCCATGGAGAGATGATGCAAGCCCTAACCGAAGTAGCCACAACGCTATTATATTATCTCTGTCTTAGAGCTATTCAACCAAAGAATACTCTTATACAGTGTTAATAAATTACATTTCAAAACTGGCGTTTTGCTAATTGATTTTACCCTTGTATATTAATAACATTCAAACTAGCCTACCAATGCTATATAATAACAGCATTTGTACCTGTGTCCTACTAGCATGGAGATAATTCATGAGTTCAAGGTCATAGATAAAAACAGCTTTATATTGTATAAATATAGGGAAAACAACAAAAACATTATTTTCAATTGTTATAGAAATATGTGGCAACTACTAATTCAAAGGACCAAACATATGTCATCATTATATGCATAAGTTGTATTACACTATTTCACGACTTTGAAAATCAGGAGGAATAAGCAGCTTTGCTGCATGTTTGTTTCTAGTGACTGATTTGCAGCAGCACCAGCATATTTAATTCTGCCAAAAAATCACAACAATCAAATAGGAATGAGAGGATCCTCTTGATTTGACTATGCTATTATACAGCAAGACACACTGCATAACATTGGAGCTTTTCTATAGAGAGTGTGAGATTATGTTCTCGTATTTTAATTACATGTTAATGCATTAAAGCATTTATTGTCTTATCCTCATTACAACTCTTTGTAATTGAAAACTAAATACAAGGATCCCACTTTACAAATGCAGAATCACAAAATATAATTGAACACTGTTAATGGTAAACCTGGAAATGCAACTTCAGTCATTCTACCTCTGTCTAGTCTCTGTTCTTCCATGGCCACAATTTAAGAAGTTTACTTGAACAGACTTCTTATTTACTGTAAAGACTTGTGCTTTTAATCTCTTCTCCTGACACTAAAGGTAATACATTTATCAGAATTGGGAGTATCTGAATGAAACTGGTCCGGTAAAAAACTCTTTGCACTCACCTGCTTCTGCCTACTTTGTCATCTACTGCTGATATGAACTTTCTGTGTGTGATGTAGAAAAAAAAGAAATAAATATATTTGGGGTTTTTTCTGGGAAAGAAATTACATAAAGTGTAAGTAACACTCTGCTCAGTTAATGAAAAATAAAAAATTACAGTTAGATGAAGTAGTGTGTGCTTAGTTGTTCTTAGCAAAGAGGCAAAACTTCTGTAAGACAATACATTGAATTTTGAAGAACAAGTTTTCATTGTTCAGGTATTGAGAGTAGCGATCAAGAAATGCTGCTACAGGCACTTCTATGGCCGATGCTTTCTTTTTTTAAGTTTTTAAACATGGGAAATTTTGTAAGCAGAGTTTATATTACCTCAAAAGTTCCTTTTGATATCTTGCAGGGTTTAAAACTTTTTATGTAACATTTTTTTTCTCTTACCTTACTGGTGGCTCACTCCTTTAGTCTTACTTTACCACAGGGTAGAAGTGGTTATGTGCATACTTTTAAGCTGAACTTATATTTCCTAGTATTTGGCACATTTTCATACTAGCCTTTCTTTCTTTACCTCCAGGTAAGCCACATAGCACAACAATGAGCAAAGAGGTGAGATTCCGGTTGAAATGATGTAATGCTGAAAATTAAATTTACACACAAGTGTTCAGAGTCTGGGTCATAGCAGGGTCACTGCTCTGAGTGGGAGGCAATCCAGCAAGGAGCACTGGATAATGACTTCTCTATGCTGAGGTCCCTTTCATGAAATATAGCACAAACCTTTACCTTGATATCTGAATCTAATCTGATTCAAAGTGTGTAATTATTGGTATTTGTTTCGTGGTAGTAAGGAGTGATATTATTTTGTTATGTGTTGTACTATGTCTCCTATTCCTTTCAACCTACTAGAACCCAGAAATAAGCTTTCCAGTATCTGAACCCATACCCAAAGATAGTGGTTTAGATAAGGGCTGGCTGGCTGAGGGCTTTTTTCAGAATACAGCATGTTGTTTAAAGCTGGGGGGGATGAATTCCTTGTTTCTTGAGCAAAGAATGCAGTTTGTCTTGGTTGTTTTAGCACAGTCACCTATGGCCAATGCTATTTTTCTTAGCTGTATTTATCTACCGTGGTAATTTGCTTTCAGGTATAGCTATCACACACCTTTTCATAACCTCAAGATAAGCTTTTCTGTAATGGCTTCCAAGTGGATTCCATCTTGCGATGGTAGGAAGTGCCTGCAGAACATCTCTGCTCACATACAACTAACCAGGCCTTCATAGGAGGCTCTTCTAAGCAATTCAGGCCAGTGGACAGGCTCTGCAAAACATCTATGAGTCTTAAAAACACAATCACGTCAAAAGGTAAAGCAGCCTGTAAAATTTCCTGCTGTTGTACCAGTTGTCAGTCTCTTGCATATTACATCGCCAATGATTTTGCACTCTACCTGCAAGGTTTCCTGCTGCCACCTGACAATTCTGCAGTCAGCCAGAGGCTGACAACCACAGCACCAAGAGAGCGGCTGTCAGGGCCATTTTGCATGAAGAACACACAGCTCCTACCCAGCGAAGCCCTAATGTGTTGATTTACAGAGTCCTCTTGGCTGACATGGGAAAATGAGTCTGGTCATGGTTGATTTAACATTTTATGGGCAAAGAGTCAGCCTGCTATAGTAAGTTTGGACTAGTGCAAATATTTTACACATGAACACACAAGACCACGGGAAAAAAAATATTCAAGATACTAAGTGGTTTGATGCTCACATCGGTGGAGCTCTATTGAAAGCAACGTAAGTTTCAATTAATTAAATGCAAAGGTGTGCGTTACGGGCCGGACGTTCAGGCTGAGTTGGCAGGTCTGCGGGCACAGCCGCACGGAGCAGGCTGCGAGGGGCAGCGGGAGCACTCGGGAGAGTCCCCGCCGCCCACTGCCGGCCCCGCTCCGGTGTTTTCCCGCAGCCCCTCCGGCAGGTCGGAAAGGTGCCCCNGGCGGCCCCGACAGCGGCTCCGCCGTGCCCCGTGCGGGCCGCGCTGCGCGGGGCTCCCCGCCGAGACCGGGACGCGACCGACCCCGTAATTTACTAGAACAGCCCAGCGGCTCTGCTGCCGCCGCGCCCGCCCCGCGGGCACAGCCGGCGGAGCCGCGATCGCCGCGGGAGAAGCGCCTGTCTCCGCCCCCGGGACGGCGCCCGCCTGTCCTGCCCGGCCGCGGGGCGTCACAGCCCGCTCTCGTCAGCCCCCTCTCCCGCTCACAGACCGGCACTCCCTCCGAGACGAGCTCTGCTGAACGGAAAATAAATTCTAAAGGGAAAAAAAATAACGCCTGTCAAATCTACCTCCGGCTAGTTCATCGCCCGAAAACAGAGGGGCAAAGCGCGTATGCCTGCGCGGGGGTGCCAGGAAAAAGATGAGTGTTTCTTTCATTAACCTAATGGTAATTGCAAAAAGACTCCCTTTTTGTCAGCTTCACCTAATCAAAACCGAATATCTGTATGTGGCACTGACAAAATCAGTAAAACTTCACCTTCGACTTTATTGATCTGAACAGACAGGCAGAGTGTTCTATGGTGTTCAATTTGGGGAATTAAAAAAAATCACTCCACTAACAGCATTTGGTACATTTCTAACCCATATGTCACCTCAGTGCTTTAAATAATTATATTTGCATGCAGGGAGTGATTCATAAATATGTCAGGATTGTGAAATATAGGCAGGCATTTCAAACTTTCTATTTAAAAAACATGAATTATGGCCACGAAAAATGTGTTCCCATTTAAGGGTGATACGAAGTATTTGGTGTCTAGTACGGAGGCCCATCCATCATATAGACAATAAAGAGAGTTTTTGCCTGACGTTGGAAATTTATGGTTGCCCTTCTCTGCCCTAATAACTCAAGCATTGTGTCAGCCTGTGACAGCCTTTGCAGAAAAACAGCAACCCTGTTATCAATCAAAAAGCCCTTTTACATTTTTAGCAAAACTCTGATCATCCAGACACCCTTTTAATGTATATATTACATCATTATAGATCATTCTGCACTTTTACTGCAACTCAACAAAATGATCCATCACTTCAGGACAGTCCTGATGAACGCTGATGTAAATTATTTGCACGTTGCTGGTACAGTACAAAATGAAAAATGTACTTTAGGTGGAATTAATTTTAGGGTGTAAAAAGCTAAAAATGAGAGCAGTGGGGATTAGAGGAGACCTAAATGCATCATTAGGGATGACTGAAAACAAGGTAATAGTTATTAAAAATTAAGATTATTTTAACCTTTTGGGATCACAGACCTAGACTATTTCAAGAAAATAGCTAAGATATATTGCATCCTTCTCCCAGCCCCTACACTCCGTCCAAACGTAGCTGTCTTGTAATTGAGTCGGGGATTATTGTTCATTTGTCATTTGGGTGTTTAGATAAGGCTAATTATTGGGGTTTCAGTGCCTTTTCCAGCCATATCCTTAAAACTTTTCCTTGTATCTCAAAAGACGGTGTTCCTATGCTATTCCTTACTCTGGAGACACATCTGGTTGATCTGCAGTTTCCATAACAAATTTGTCAATAAACACTCTACATTTGGGATCCGAGTGACGAAGATAAAGATCGCCTCCATTTGTGTGCCATAGTTAATTTCTGAGGGATTACTGTAACCAAATATGTGCTTAGTTGGTATAATTCTCTCCCATAGCCTCCAGGCTTTCGCAGAAGATAAACACAAAGATGCCTTTATGATTGCTGAGATTGAATGATCGGACCAAGGTGTTACAAAAGCTAAAAGACTTTTTTTTTTTTCACTCTTAGAATGTAGACAGCAAATACCAATTCAAGTACGTATGTACGAATTAGGAAATGTGTTCACTCGCTTTGGACTCGATCATTTTAATCATAGTATACTTAAGAACATGAAATGACACTAAAAATCTCCATGCACTTAACAGAAAACGTATCCAGCCTTGCTCGTGTCATTGCACTCATTTGACTTGCTCGCTCTCTCTCCCTCTAGAAAGTTACCTTAAGGCGTATTTTAAATAACAGCTGTTTGCATAAGAAACACCTCAAACATAAAAGAGGGTAGATTTGGAAAATAGCTGTTGGTAAACGGGTTTCGACACAGGAGTAAAAATTTTCACACTCACACATGAAACAACGTCAACAGAGAAATCTGTCAAAGGGCTTTAAAGGGGAAGATTGGGATGGTTTTGTTATTATTATGTGCATTAATCTCTTCCTTATCTCACTATAACAAAGGGAACAAAATTAGACAAACTCATCCGAAGACATTGTAGGAGAAGGTATATTTCCGAAAGCAGTAAACAACCAAGTAACCAACCAAACAAAAGTGATTTTCTACTCGTTTAGTAAAAATACCACTGACTACTAAAATTCACGTTCGCTTAAACGTGACTATTATTTTGAAGATGGCTCTAAAATTATCACTGCTTATAAAACGATTACCTACATCTCATGCGGAGTAAAATATATACTGCTTCTATGTATTAGGAAAGTAATTACAATCATAATGGTAAATATTTTCAGGTACTATGTGAACAGGGTTTGGAATCTTACTTTCTGTTGGCAAGCTTTCAAATTATTTGCTTTAATAACATTCTGAAATAAATATCCCACACCTCTGCCGGATACCTAGGCAGATGTATCAGCTATTAGCTGAGCACATGCAGCCTCGTATTTATTAAAAAAAAAAAAAAAAAAACCCGTCTCTGTTCTAGTCTTCACTTCTTAAACAACTCNAAAAGATGGGTAAAGTGCCTCTCCCCAAGCGTACCCATTTGTGATGTGGTATTTGTGATAATCCGTCACAATTCTTATCTTTTTATACGAAGCATTAACATTCTTGGGAGAAAAAAGGAGAAGAAAATGGAAGAAAATGGACCATTTACAAAAATCTAAAATCTGTTGTAATAAATATCTTCATAAAAGCCTTGGGGTAAATAGCGAAACACAAGTACTACCAAAGGAAATAAATTTGACACACCGGATGGACAGACAGGTAGCTGAATTGTGTTGCACATAGAAATACAGCCCAGACACAACTCAGCAACTATGCTTCTGTTAATTAAAATCCCAATCTTGTTCGAAACGATAGAAAAGAGGGGGGGGGAGGAAAAAAACAAACCAACAAACCGGGGAAAACCCTAAAGGGCCTGTAGGGTTGTTGCTGTTCAGTTTAAAAGACTAAACGCCCTTTTCCAACATGATCTACAGAAGCTGACACTCAAATGGCAAGGGAGCAAGCTCGCAGAGCAGGCATGCTGGTGTCGAGGTTTCTGCAGTTCCCTCTCCCGAGGGAAAAATAGTCAGTCCGGGTTTTTTGGGTGATCCTGACCAGGGTTTGCAGCTCGCCAGCCTGACCTGTCAAGCGGATTATTTTAGAGGGAGATTAATAGGGGAGGCGGGCTGCAATAATAATCGTTTTGTTTGATGTGACAACTTTGATAGGCGTTGATTTACTTACAAACTGATAGGCTTTTAATTGAGCGCCTCCATCCAGCTTGAGATGAAAGGAAAACCGCATTGAAAAGCTGCCCGAGTGCCCTCGAGCCTCAATACTGATTAGCCATCTCGACAGTGAATAGTTCAAGGCATTTTCAAACTTTTTTTCCTCTCTCGCTCTCGCTCTCCTCTCCTCCTCAAATATCTGCCAGCCCACTCCTTTTTAAGAGAAAATAAATCATTTCCATTGTGTGCAAATAAAATCGACTTGACATGCTTGCCAATAGCTGGTAGGTAAAGGAAAGTGTGGACTGGCACTTGTTAATTAATTCCCCCTTTGCTCTCTCTTTTTTTTTTTTTAAGTTACAATTTTCCTTTGTAAGAGGAGGAAGACGGGTTCCAACCCTTATATTTTTTCCCCCCCCCAAAGGAATAAAAGCAACAGCCACCAAAACTTCAACAAGACTACACAAATAAATGCCAAACTGCAAACCGTCTGCATGGACTCATTAAACAAGGATCCCTCGCGAAGGTAACAAGCAGGACAGAATCCCTCTTCTTCAGCTCAAGAGAGAAAAGCAGCCCGCAGCAGCAAAATCACAAACTACGCACCGCTTTCAAGCTGCAGCCCCGACGCCCGCCCGATCCTACGCGTGTGCATCCTAACTCCGAGCCCCTCGCTGGGAATCGTTTTCTGCGTGTGTTAAGCGCACTGAACAAGCTCTCATAGCTCAAAAATGCTTTGGAGGGCTCAAAGGGGAGGGAATGTCTTGGGGCTGATTTTTTTTACAAGCTTCTACATAAAAAAGTTTACAGTACTGAGTGTGATTTAAATCTCATTTCAAAGGCTGAGTGGGGAAAAAAAAACAAAACCTGTCCTCTGAAGTTGCTAATTAAATTACCCTCTGCTGCTTCTACTTCAGCCAGGAAGACCGGGGTTCGTGCTCCCCCGCTCCTTCCCCCTCTTTTCCCGTCGGTGCGCTGCCTGTTTTACACATGTACCGGCTATCGCCTTTACTTCCCTGGCTTACAAGTAAAACAACCCCTTCCCGAAACCACCCTCACCTCCACAAGAAAAGAGAGAGGGAAGGGAAAATGGGGAGCGGGAGCCTTCCCACAGCTGACTCTACCTTAAGACAATTAATCTTTAGTCTTTCACCCTGGGAGGCAGGATAAATACAACGAGAAAACAGATAGGAGTCTCCGCGGTCCTGTAAGGAAAACAGCTGTTCCAAGCACTTTAATGCAAATGAACACAAATGAAGGTTTCAGCTTTTTTTTTTTTTTCTAGAGTTTTACTGCACTCCATTTATCAATTGGACTTGACAACAAAAGAAAGAACTGGGGAAAAACCTGGGGCAGATTCAAGTCACTTCCACTCTAGATAAAGGAAGGGGGGGGGGGAGTTCCTTGAGGGCAAGTTGTGGGTCCTGTCAGTCCTATTGCAATATCGTGTTTTTTATGCAAGATTTCTTTTTCTACCTCCCCCCCGCTTTTTAATTTTGACGGTCTTGCAAGATGACCGCAGTGATTGCAAAACGAAAGTATGCTTTGACTCTCCACTGAGAAGTTGTGGCAGTAAGCCTTATGCTTTCAGAGAAAATACAGAAATTTAAAAGTTTGTTAAAATTAATCGCATCTTTATAGAAGCTATAGCAGTTCAACGTATTTATCCTACTCTATACACCACAGTAAAAGAATAAAGTGGTTTAAACAAAATACAGCAGATATGCTTACTGCGCTGCAAGGTTTAAAGGGTATTGCTTTACGGGGGGCGGGGTAAGGGGGGGATACCTAGGAAAACCTGCCTTACATCTAACTTGTAAGAAGAGCAGATCATTAAAGGCTATCTGACACATCTGTTTAGGGACTGGGGCAGATCGGTGTTTCAAGGGAAGAAAAAGGACTTGGTTCACCAGATCTAAACGCGAGAAAGTGAAAGTCCTTCCTCTCGTCCAAGCCTTCCAGGATCAGCGCCTGTTCTGGTTGGAGTCCAGGTCAGGAATTGGACGCGACCCCTAAAGCACTTGCCTTGTTCTTCACTTGTCAAACGTGTTTTATCTCTAAGTGACCTTTTTGTTAATGTTGTAGATTGTGTGGGCCACCATGTCAGATCCGGAAACAAAAGTAAAAGATTGATTAACACATTTTGCCTGTGAAAAAATGTTATGGGATGAGGAGGTGGGGGGATAGTGGGATGCAAAATACAAAGAGAAAAGAAAAAGGCAATCCAGCGACTTGAAGGGCTACGGACTCCGCTCGGGGCATCCGCCGGCACGGTAAAACTAGGGTTGAGGGCACAGGACCCCGTGCTTTTCGGGAGCTCACAGACACAAAGCAGGACGTGTATAACGACCGGATAGATATCGTGTGTATACCCACAAGGCTCTCAACACAGCCTGGCTGAAATCAAACACGTAAATGGCGAATCAATACTCCTACTAAGGCGAGGGGCCGCATGTCCAGGTCGCCGGTGCCGGCGGCCGGTCCAGCCTGGAGGGTACAGGAACGAAGGACTCTTTTTCGAAGCGGACGAAGAGGGAAGGGGAAGTAGAGCCCAAGCAGACCTCCCCGGCAGAGCAGTGCGGGACTGGGGAGAGCTACCGGGTGCTGGCACACAAATCCAGTTTACGCAAAGGATTTATTCTGTAAATTAAATGCCTTTTTCTCCCAAGGAGCCCGTCTTCTCCCTCTGTTTTCCTTCCTTCCTTCCTCCCTTCCTTCCTCCCTCTCTCTCTCCCTCTCTCTCCTTCTCCCTTCAAGTCACACCAGGCTTGTAATCAGCAACAAAAGCTGACATAAATCAAGGGCGGATTGACAGGGGCTGACAAATAACTGATTGATTGCGGTTGGGGAGCACTGACAATTGACGGCGGGGCGGAGAGTCCCGAAAGGCGGCGGCGGGCGGTGCGTGACAGCCCCGCGTGTGACGGCCGGCCTCCCCCAATCCC
>VXBX01008125.1:114989-196478 GCA_013400415.1 Scytalopus superciliaris
AATCATGCTTGTAATCTCGTTCCCTCTGAAGGGTAAATAAATTGCAGTTGTGTGAAAAACAATTGGTGCTACATGTGTTCATAACAGATGGGATCTTATCACAGTTTAACTGTAATAAATTCTGACTTCTGGAAATTGTAATCTTTACTCCATGCTGGATGTCTTTTCTACCGTAATAATAGAGCTACAAACTCCTGAGAGCAAGCAGAAAAGTTTTCGGTGCAAGGGTTTCTCAAGAACCAGAGTATGCTCCTGAAGCCTCTTCACAACTGTGTCTTTTTCAAAGTTTCCGTGAAAACGCGTCCGAAAACCAAACGGGAGAGAAAACCTCTGCGCATAGGGAGGCAAACAGCTGATCCTTCCAGCGCTGAGTAACGTTACTTACTAAGGCCGATGATAATAGCCCTTAAAATAGATGCAGAAAAACTAAGAATGAGCTTTCTGTGTGGAGAAGCCCCAGCAAATGACAGATCACGCTTTGCTTTGCGAAGAGAGAAAATGTCAAAAGAAGAAACTGAGCCCCCGAGGAAGCGGGAACCAAACTTTAGATTAATTCCCTTGTGCTACAGCTCACAAAATTAAAAAATAAATTTGAATAACCACTGAAAGGATAAAATTATAATAATAAATTGTCCATATTCACTGAGGCTGCGGGACTAATTATTTTCACCATCTCGGCTTCCCATTGCTGTTTATCAAGTCGCAGGATAAATGCTTGTAAATCCATTACATTTCCACAAATCCTTTCGCCGCTTTCTTTCTGGCCAATGATTTGGCAACATTAATTGATTTTACTGCACTTTTTGAAGTCACTGTTTATTAAACTCAAGCAAATTCGCGCTGAAAGCGCTGGATTTTTTCCACCGACATCTCAAACCCGTGAACAGGAATTACTGAGGCTCTAGTCTCTTTTTATCCCCTGCTGTGATCTTGATGGCAAACGCGAACTGCAAATTACAAGTTTGTAATAATCTACGCGGTTACAGTAAACAGCCCCTTTATCGCTGGTGAAAAATTAGTCTAGATCCAAACACCACCTTTTCCCATTGTTTTTAAACGAGGGAGGCATGAAATGCTACTGGACGATGGAGATCAAACACATTAAGAAATGCTTTGCAAGTCTTTTACGTTACTGGGCAGACAGCAGTTATTTTTAGGAAAGGATTTTGGATACGTAACTAGAAGTTCAGGGCATTTTAGAAATGAGTACACACCTTGCGATTTCTAAGTCCTTTTCCCTTTTTCCTCAGTCATCTTAAGAAAACTGGACTCAACCAGCCTGAAACTGATTAATGATTTCTCACTTAATATCAGCTGATTTCCAGCTCTTTTACGTGTCACGCTAGCCGCGTGATCATTACTTAAAAGCGTTAAAAGCTGACGCTTATGTTTAGATCGCTCTGCCTCCGCTCCACGCTGCACCTGGGGCTGTGCAGCCCCAGCCCTCGGCAGGGATCCCCTCGCCGGAGCGGCCGGGCGCTCCCGGGGCGGGGGCAGCTTCGCACAGCCCTTTGCCAGCTGTGACCATCCGACCTAAACAGCAGCGGCCCCTCTACCAGCGGGGTCCTGCGGAGTCACCTCGAGGTACTTCAGTGACGCAAAAGTCTCGTAAAACGCATAAGGGTAATTACTGTAGATCACAGAAGACACGCAGAACTGTCTGCTTCAGGTAGGACAGCAGAATGTCGGTAATTATGAACCTATCCTTCATATTACAAGTTCAGCGTTTATACCCTATCCTTGGCTCGCCCAGTCTTTTTAGTCACATAAGCTGCTACCCACGAAGACATTTTGCAAAGGTAAACACATCAATTGTTAGTCATTATTTACACTGGGAGCAAGAAGGGAAGGATAGGGGAGGAAAGCCCGAGAGATGCTCCCTGCCTGCGCCTAGCCCCCGGGACGGCGGACGGGCAGCCCGGGCAGGGCTGGGCTGGGGCCGGCCCCAGGACCTGCTGCGGTCCCTCTGCGGGGCCCCCACGGCCGAGACGGGGTACGAGAGAAAAGCCGGGGCGTGTCCCTGCTCCCTGCATTCCTTCTCTGTGGGACGCGATGGGGCAGCGCTCAGCTCAGCGGCCCGGCCCGGGCAGTCACTTCGGTGTCCTGCTGGCAGCACCAGGCCAGGAGCACTGGGCTTTCTCAGGCCAAAGCGTCCTGTTTCGACAAGGGCTACTCTGCAGTTCATCCACTGTCATAGCTTTAGAGGGGTCAGTTCGACTGGGACAGACAACCCTGGTGTGAGGATACACGCTCCGTGCAAGGGAAGCGATTCCACTACTAACACCTTTGCAGCCATCACAAGACCTAAAGCTGCAGCTGCAATATAATGGTTAGTTTCACTGATGTTGGTAAGCATCAGTCCAGATTCACAACCGATCTATCTTACAGCTGTGGGGAAACGTCTCTCCTCTTGTACAATTTACAGCCTTTAATCGTCTCTTTGTGGAGATGTATTTTTTTCCTACTAGGAAAGATCAACTGCTACTATCACCTGCTGCATTCGTTTTCCATGCCTGAAGTACTTGTCTTGAGGCAGAGGAATATGTATCAATTCCCTGATCTGAAAGGTTTCAAACCCACAATCCTCACTTGTTACGGTTCTTCATCACCTGGCTATTCTAATGTGGGGAAAAAAACCCTCCCTTCTCTCCTTTGAAGGCATTTCACTTTGCATAAAAATGCACTGAGCCAGAGGGAAAGAGAAGGAACAAGACTGTTCAGTCTACTGGTTATGGTGCTTGCCAAAACCCAGAGCTTGGGTCTCCCAGTCAGTGCTCAGGTCTAATACGTTCCCACCTAGTCTCTCTTTGCCCAAGAAAAAGCTTTAAACATTCTATACAGAAAAACTAACACTTAGAACATGCCCTTTCCACCCTAGATGGTAATTAGAAGAGGTGAGTCTCCTACTCTTCTCAGGTGGTAGAGGAAAAAATTCAAATCTGTAGCCACTGAGTTATTAGATAAAGACCTAACTGAATTGGGCCCTTTGAGTAACCATTTTTTTTTCAAAGAAAATAAAAACCCCCATGGCATGTTAGCTGACAGCAAGCTTTGCCTGACCAGGCTTTAGTAAAAAGCAAGGCTTCCCACTGTATGCATTGATTATAGAGCAAAGAAAATCTGGTTCTTGTAGTAGAGCTCCTGGCTGTGCAACTAAAAATATTTCTTCTCTTTGGCCTATATTTTTGTTAGTTTGTCCCACCCTGTATGAAGCCACAGGTGACCATCCTCTCTAACCTGCTCACCACTGCTTAGATCAGGCTACCACAGAAATTCACTGATGGAGATCGAAACAAGGCCAGTCAAAATCTTACTTGTCCCTTACATACTTTTACAATAAGATTAAGTTCATTTTGTCAACTTCTAAAGAGAAAAATAATTACCATATAGCCAGTTTCCATAATGAAATACTTGAACTCATGAGTCTGAGAGCATTCAAAAGACTTTTTTTTCTTTTGTCCTGCTTCCCTTTCCAATTCCCCTCACTTTGCAAGATTACATTTTCCTTAAATATGTATTGCACCAGCAGGCCCAAGGAATGTGTTTCAGCTAAAACAGATGAGTAGAAATAAATGGGGGTGGTGGTGGTGTTTGTTTTGTTTTATTTATTTATTTAAGAAGGATCAGCTGCTAAATACATTTCAGTAGAGGTGTCAAACATTTTATGAAGAGAGCTGATCACATATATAATTATGGTTTTCAGGCTGGCTTTACTGAGTTAGGGTAAAATGTTATGCTTGATCAAAAGCAGATACCCTACATACATCAATAGGTTTACAAAAAGATTGAGAAAGGAATTTAGAACAGATGGAGCAGCTAATTTTTCTAGTTTAACTGTATCATTTGGTTGAGAAACAAATGGTTGTTGATGTATCTACAAATCAGGTACTGAAAAATTCTCTGAGAAAACTGGCTGCTCAAAGTGCCACAATCTTGTTCTAGAGTTACATTAATTGGGAGCATGTTATAGCAGGTCTTACCTCCTCAATGAGGTAAGGCCAACACTTTTAATACTATTTTAATGCACCTATTTCTAAAGTAACTGAGAGTGGTACAACTTCCTACATGTAGATACTATCAAAGTAAGTAAAAATATTACTTAACTCTACTCCCACTGATCACTTTACCAGTACAGTTTAATCCCTATTAGAGAAGGTACTTGTGAATCATCATAGCTGTGTATACACCAGGTCACAGGTTATGAAAAAAGCTAACTCTGCAAGGGAGAAAATATTTATTCTAACTAAAACACTCAAACTTGTATAAACATGGTGTTCCACATGGTTAATTGTGTTTGCTGGTTAATGGGATTGTGTCAATTTACATTTATACTTTTAAGCTATTAAAACTTGCACACACCCTAAGTCCACAATGTAATGTGAAATCCTAGTCAGCCTGAAATCAGTAGAAGTCTTCTAGCAATCCTAAGAAAGGCAGGATTCCTCATGGGACAAAAGAAGCCCTAAAGCTTGCAAATTCTAATTCCACAGATAAAACTAAATACACAAAACACAGTTGTACAATTCATGACAATTGGGGCTTAGGAGTACCTTGGAGCAAACTATGGGAATTTTGGTTTTCTGTCTGTGATGAGAAGGTTTAGATGACAAAATCTCAAGTGATCATGCAGGGTACAGCAGGAGTAAAAAGGCAAAAGAGAAAACATTGAACACCTATATGGAGCAGAGTAGGTTTTGGCCATTGTAGCGCAGACACAGTCAACTTGAAACTGATGACTGTCAAAGTAATAAAAGCATGGGGAGTCTAATCAGCACATCTGTCTGAGCTTGGTTAAACAGGGAGATTCTGAAGGAAATCAGGGATAAAAAGAAGGTTTACTGGCTGTGGAAAAAAGGGCTGACCCACTTATGAAGAATTTAAAAAGATAGCTAGATCATGCAGAAAAAAAAATCAGGGAAACAAAAGTGCAATTTGAAGTGTATTTGGCCAATTCTATTAGGGGTAACAAAAAGTCCTTCTATAAATACATGAATAATAAAAGGAGGGGCAAGGAAAACCTTAATTCTCTGTTAGATTTGGAGGGAAATATAGTTAACAAAGATGAAGAGAAGGCTGAGGTACTTAACACCTACTTTGCCTCAGTTTTTACCAGTAAGACAGGAGTCCTGCAGGATGACTGCCCTCTGGAGCTGGTAGACAAAGATAGGAAGCCAAATAGCCCCCTTGTATTCCAGGAGGAAATAGTTAGGGACTTACTGAGCCATCTGGATCCTCACAAGTCTATGGGACCAGATGGGATCCATCCCAGGGTGATGAGGGAGCTGGCAGAAGAGCTTGCCAAGCCGCTCTCCATCATCTTCCAACAGTCCTGGCTCACTGGGGAGGTCCCGTATGATTGGAAATTGGCAAATGTCACCCCAATCCACAAAAAGGGCTGCAAGGCTGACCCTGGAAACTACAGGCCTGTCAGTCTGACCTCTGTGCCTGGCAGGGTTATGGAGCAGATCATCCTGAGTGCAATCACAGAACACCTTCAGGATGGACAAGGGATCAGACCCAGCCAGCACGGGTTTAGGAGAGGCAACCTGACCTGACCAACCTGATCTCCTTTTATGATCAGGTGACCCACCTGGTAGATGGGGGTGGGGCTGTGGATGTGGTCTATCTAGACTTCAGCAAAGCCTTTGACACTGTCTCCCATAATGTACTGCTGGAAAAGCTGGTAGCCCATGGCTTGGACAGGTTCTCTCTTTGCTGGGTTAGGAGCTGGCTGCAGGGCTGGGCCCAGGGAGTGCTGGTGAACAGGGCTGCATCCAGCTGGCGGCCGGTCACTAGTGGTGCCCCCCAGGGATCAGTGTTGGGTCCAGTCCTGTTTAACATCTTTATTGATGATTTAGATGAGGGGATTGAGACCATCATCAGCAAATTTGCTGATGACACCAAGTTAGGAGGCAGTGTCGACTAGCAGGAAGGCAGGAGGGCTCTGGATAGACTGGAGAGNTTGTTTAGTCTGGAGAAGAGAAGGTTTAGAGGTGACCTCATCACTCTCTATAACTACCTGAAGGGAAGTTATAGCCAGGTGGGGGGTTGGTCTCTTCTCCCAGGCAGTCAGCAATAGGACAAGAGGGCACGGGCTTAAGCTCTGCCAGGGGAAATTTAAGTTAGATATTAGAAAAAAATTCTTTACAGAGAGAGTAATCAGGCATTGGAATGGCCTGCCCAGAGAGGTGGTGGATTCACCGTCCCTGGAGGTTTTTAAACTGAGATTGGATGTGGCACTGAGTGCCATGATCTAGTAAACGGACTGGAGTTGGACCAAGGGTTGGACTTGATGATCTCAGAGGTCTTTTCCAACCCAATTGATTCTATGGTTCTACATTTTACCTCAAGAAATTGCTGCATTTCAGTGATCGGAAAGGTATGTGCATTTTTACTTTGTGTATGTTACTTACACAGAAAAGTCTCATTCAGGCCTTTACCCAAGGAAAAAAAAAATGGAATAACATTTTTAACTTCACTAAAAAAAACCCCCCATCATTAAAATTCCTTTAAATTAGTAAGAAAATTAAGGAAAATGTCAGGTTCTGGAAGTCTGGTTTTGTTTTTATGCAGAGCACCTCTGAAAATATCTACATTTGTTGTAATAGCTAGTAACCTTGGATGAATCAAAGCAATAGAAACTGAATTATTGCATCAGTAATTCAGCTCAGTTTTTGTATGCATAGATACACAGACTAGTTTATACAGTAACTTGAGTACCAGCAGAGTAAGGTAGTGAGATTTGCATCTTGAAAACCATTATGACATAACAATGTTATTCCATCACCTAATAAATGTTAAGCTCGTTTGTGCAACATTATTCCAGTCTTTTTGTTGCAGACATTAAAATGAGGACAGGCATATTTCTGTGAAGTCTCTTTTGATGTATTTTGTAATAGTTTAATTCTGGAAAAAAAAGTGTGTTGTGAGCTTTAGAACAGATAAAAGGAAACTGTGCTCTCCACACCCACATCACAAGCTGTCCTTAGGAATGCAAGTACATACAATTCTGGAAGTATAATAATCACCATCCTGCTCATTACCTGGGACCTCCAGGGCAGAATCACAAACCTTTACACCTCAAGTTAAATATCCTAGCAAGCAGCTGGAGCATATTCATATCCGCTGTTGGCCAGATGCAGCCACAGAGTAGGAGGCATAGCACAGTGAACAGTGGGCTGCACATGCACACCTACTCAAAACTAAGTTAAAGATTGGCTAGAGACTAATCCATTTTATAGGCTAAGAAATTGATTTTCAGAGAAGCTGAACTACAGGTGCTCAAGTCTGTTAAAAAAAAAAAAAATCAGCTTAACTCTGGTGGTACTGTTAGCAGGGGGTTCACTGCAGCAGAGGAAAGCATGGGAAACATTACCCTAGACTCTGGTATTCCCCAAGTCCATTATGTGCAGCATGACAGAGTTATTCTTTTCCTGGAGTGGTGGCTAAGGACATTTGTTTATAATCACAAAACTAGGGATGAAACAGACTACACATGTTAATCCATAGCAGTGACATTCAGGGTTTTTTGGATGCAATGTACAATACACTTAAATCCTCAGAACAATAAGAGGTGACAAGATGTAATATATCTGTATTACTGATAAGTAGTGAGAACATTAGAAATTAGCTAATTGCAGAAGTCATCTCTGGACCAAGTCAGACAAAACTGATTTAAGTTAGTCAGGAGAACAAGTTAAGTAAGTGGGTCTCTAAATGTTTAAGTTTCAGAAGGGCAAACTCTGGTATAGTTACATCAGCTGGACTAAGGAGCTAATAGATTGAGTAGGGAGCAGTCTTTCATATAAAGAGTGTTTAAGTAGTCAAGAAGCTACATTCTAAACACAGTAAAAAGAAACTCAGAAGAAGGTACTCCAGGCTTAACTGGATGCACTACCACCTCAAGAAATATGTAACATGTGAAAAGAGAAGTACAAGGAATTCACGGGAAAAAAACCACTTCTCTGTGCTCATTGATACTTAATTGAGAAGCACAGGGTGAAGAAAGAACTGCTAAGAGAGGATTTGCAAAGGATATTGAAATGGATGAAGATATTTTTTCAGTTACATAAGTGAAAGAAAGAGATTAAGGATAATACAGGCATGTTCCCAACCTCAAATTGATATGCTGCATTTATTTAAATAAGGGCAGTACTGAGCAGAGTGAAAGGGAAACAGCTGATAGGAATGATACTAGAGAATAAATATCAGGTGAGGTAGAAACAAAATATAATCTTGTGTAGCACCAAACTCAAGAATTTTAGTTAATCTCCACTCCAACTCAGAACTCGAGAATATGAGACCACAACAGTACCCAGGACTTTCTACCAAACTTAAACAAAACAGAATTGACAACAAACAAATAAAGAGTATTATAAGAAGGGAAATATAATGTCCAAGACTGACATTTTTATTATTCAGATTTCAGTAATAGCTGAAATTTTGCAGTGACAAGTTACAAGCAAAACCACACAGAAAATAAATAAAAATATTTAGAATATATAGCCTGGGATTATTCAAAGTAGATGACAACATACTAAACTTTCTCTGATTTAAAAGTAAACCTCAAATCACAGCATCATGGGCTAAAAAAAGCATTAATGGTGTAATTTTGCAACATTAATAGGATGACTCTGCTAAAATATAATGACTGTGGATCACCACTCTATGGAAGCTGGTGCAACTTTCCACACCTTCACACAGTACTATTGCTTTTCCTTGTCTCTGTTGGAAGAGCTCACCTGAAATACTGCATACATTCTAGTCATCTGCATTCAAGAGATTAACTGATATGAGAGCAGGGAGAAAAGAACTGCTAGAAAGATGAGAGCAATGTAAAGCTTATTTTATGAAATGAAATTAAACAAACTTGATTTGTTTAGTCTACTATAACAAAAGCTGAGAGGATGGGATTGCTGTCTAACTGTTAGTTAAAAAGCTGAGAGGCAAAAAAAAAGGAGTATTTAAATTAAAAGAGAATTTTGGCATGAGACCAAATGGACTTTAGCTAGCCATGATTTTTTTTTAACTGCATGGTGGCTCATTGTTTTTGACTCTATCCCAAGTCAGCTCCAATGGCAAATGGCTCACCAGCAATGTTGTTAAAAAATCACATTCTGTAACAACCATCCTCTGGGAATAGTGGGAATAAACCACACAACTGTTCTTAAGATGGAGCACAGCACACTTCAAAAACAAATTATCCAATGTGATGGCTGCAATAGGGAGGGGAGGACTGGGAAGACCAGCAAGTGCTGTTCTGTTCCAAAGCCTAGCACGATTCAGGAATTAGTAAATAAGATTAAATCTTCCATGACTAAATAATATTTTTGTGATGGGAAGAACTGCATGGCACCAATAGCTAGGTAAACAATAGTCTAAAAACCGTCTATTTTTCCTTCTAACACTTAAGAAGCCCCACCTTGTTTTTTAACAACACAAGAAAGTCACAAAACAACCAGCTAGAGACAACCATATTACACATCAAAGAGCTACAGAATGCCTTTCTGAAGAGGAAAGCCATCCCAACAAAACTATTACTTTTTCCTATGGAAAATGAGTTATTAGCAAGCCTCATAAAATCCTAAGTTAAACACATCAGCTTTTATATTTTTTGAACAAAATAAACCTGCCAAAAAAATTCTCCCTTAAAATTAAATACTATACTGCAAAATACATAAATAACAAATAACCTAAAGGCTACTCTGATACAAAAATTAAAATCCTTTGTTTTAAAGGAAAACAGATATTTACAAAGAAAGTTTGCTTCCAGTAGCAAAGGAAATAACATTTGAACCAAAGAAAACTTCAGTAGATACTGATTTGTGAAGGGATTTTTCTTAATATATTTTAAAAAATGTCTGAAAGAAGTTAATATGACAACAAATATTCCCCAGAAAGAAAAAAAAAACCAATCTAATTTCTGCTTAGGCACTGACCTGCTCACAATCCGGATGGGTGCCCCTCACCGCTCACATGTGGGACCCTTCCCACAGGTCCAGGGCGTCAGGGACAGCAGAGGGTTAGCCCCACACATCCTCCTCACAGCCCTTCTTTCTCCTAGCAGAAAGCAGCTGCTGCTTCCATCTTCCCAGGCATCAAAATACCCCACATGGCTCCAGTCGCCATTCCTGCCCTCTTGAAGAGAAGTCCACAGTGATGAGGGTTCATCTTCCCCAGGTGAGCAAGTCAAAATGCACAGCTCCTCTCAACTTGCCCAATTAGTGTTACTCAGTGCCCCAAGGTGGGGATGGATGGTGGTGACTCAGCAGATTTCTGTGAGGCCGCTCTAAATTCTGGGAGAGTGGTTGTGCCCAAGCATTTTATACCTCAAGCTGGGTTTCTTCTCACCAATAAGTGGGGAGGGATGCACACATCCTTCCCTTCTCCAGATGCCACCACTGATGCTTTTGAGGAGAGGTGCTGGGGAACCTTCTTGAGGCCTGTGGGGCTGACAGGGAGTTGGGCCTGCAGACCTGGTGGACAAAGCCCAGCTGCCGCCCATCAGCGGTGCCAGCCACCTCAGATGGCACGTGTGGCTGCAGGAGGCACTTTTACAGCCAATGCCAGTGGGCATTTTATGTAGTAAATAATGTGCTGCTGACATGCCAGCCCTGAGGAACACTTCAGGTCTAAACACCCCACATTGCTGGTTAGTCTCCTCTTTCCAGCCAACTGAGGAACCCTTCATTTATTAGGATGAAGGAAGGGTGCTTTGGATTGCGCACATGTTGAGTATCCCACATATACAAATGAGACAGCCAGGCCTTGGTAATTCCTCTTGTCCCAGACAGTTTTTACCTTGAACACTGTTGAGCTGCTGCTTTCTGAAATGAATACTGAGTTTGTGCAAGCAGAGTGACACATGTATGGGTTGTATCATTCCTCAATAGACATTTATCATGCCATAAATCAGAATAGCCAATAATTGTTAAGGCTGATGATATATATTTAAAGAACAAAAACATATCTGAAAAATGAGGAATTCTCCTATTCACTGGTCCTATTTTGGAAATCTAGAATGACCTCCCCATCAAGAAAACCAGTTAGTCTTGGGCTATAGTCTAGTCTGCTATATAGTCTATATATAGCTGTGACATAGTCTATAGTCTGCTGTGACATTAAACAAGGATGCAGACTCCTGTCCACAGCATGCAAACTGTAAATGTGGTAACAGGACTGACCTCTTCATTCCAGTCTGCTGGGGAAAAGACTAGGTTAAAAAAAGCTCATCCATCCATCTTCATGGGCTCTTCAGGAGTTGCTCTGCTGAGAATACAACTGGGACAAGTTCATGTTAAACATACCTGAACAGCCAACACCACACAATTTATTCTGGACTAGAAAGTAGCCATTTAGTGACAACTTTCAGGTGCAATTGAATTAAAAGATATACATATTTATTAATTAAAACAGTGCTAATAAGACCATTTAGTCTGTACTTAAATTGTTAAAACCTGTATTAGAGAAGAATATTAAAGTGGAGGTACAAAAACTACACAAATTAGAAGACAAATAATTTTAATTACATATTAAGAGTTCCAACTGAAATTTTACATCATGAGCAGCAGGTCCCAGTTGTATATATTTATTAATCTTTTATCTTCCTTGAAATGTATAGCTTGCTACTTCACTTTTCTAAAAAGAAACCACAGCTAAAATCAGTAACAGAGATAAATGATAGAAACGTAACAGTGGAAGTTCTAGGGCTTGGACATTAATGTTTTATTAAGGTTTTGAGACAGCACTCATGACAGAACTAGGAAAACACAGGTGACAAACACAAGTAGTGTTAAGAAAAGAAATCCTTTATGGTTAAAAGGTCTAATGTGGTTTTTTTTTAATGAACTAGAACAAAGATTTTGGGTTTTTTCCCCATAAAAAGAAAAGCAACTTGACTTTCTTCTCCTGGACTCAAAGTTGACAGAGCACTGTCACATTCAAAAGTTTTGGCTTTTTGGCAAACAAGTGAAGAAAAAGGTTCTCCTTCTCTCCATAGCACTCAATAGTTTGCTAAGGACATTGAACACAAAATATGAAGGATATGCGGTTCATAACACCTAAAGGACACAGGAATAGTAGGTTAGTAAGGGTGGGAACTTGTAAGATTTATGCTTATTTGCAAACAAATGCAACGTTTTCAGATCTGTCAGATGCATTTAGTAACAGAGATACAGATTTCCTGTAAATGCAAGCAGAGATAGACTGACAATTCATGTACATACAGAGTTGTGCTGATTTGACTAAAGGCTTGACTGCATATGGAATTATTCAAGAATAAAAGCAGCATTCTTACTGAGTAATGTCTCGTGCAGACATACTTGTTCTAGAATGCAAACTAGAGTAAGGTAATTACATTATGTGATAAGCTTCTATAAGCAGAAATTTTTTGTGGGGTTGTGACAATTAGGTTCACATCCTGCCTCAGCCCAAAACAATTTTCAAGTACAGTAATATCTTAAAACTGGATTTTTAAAGACCTCTTCATTCAAAATTTTGGGAATCCTTTAAAGGCTTTTTTTTTTTTTTCCCCCTATTGCAAGTAATTTGTCTTAGTTTGATTGAGAACAGATTTTAAATACATGAAATCACTGTAGATTTCTTGTACTTTTCTTACAAATTTCATGCAATCCAGAATCTTACCTGAGCTCAAGCCTCTGAAAACTGGATTTATGTATGGCTTGAACTCATGTCCTATCATTTTAGGGATATTCCGACTTGACAGTCTTCCAGTGTCAGTTCTACAGTTCCCTAGGGTAAGGATTTCTGGTCCTTTTGCTTACTTATTCCCACACTCCTTCTCTGTATAAGACTCCACATCTTCCAGCAAAAGATGTGATAAATTATTAGTCTTTAGGTTGAAAGAACAAAAATTTTCAGGATCAAATCCTTCATAATAAAGTGACCAAAGCAGTTCTAAAATGTATCTATTTCCCGTCTCTGTTGAAAGGACTATCAATGTCCTACCTTCTCCATCCTCACCAGGAAAATTGCAGTGAAAAGTCTTTAACAGCAGTGTGAGTTTTAGTATACAAAAGGAATGGTCCAAGGCAGAACTAAGGAATGTAGACCAATTGATGTAGTCATTGGAGGATTTTTGGAAATGTGATCATAGAGTCATTGTTTATGGTGTATCACACTATGAAATACCTTAACCTCATGAGGGAAGAAGGCATGCTACTTGCTCAGCACCACCCTTCTTACATCATAACCCCTAGCCTGCCAAGTTAAAGTGGGCCTAAATGTCTTCAAACCAAGACACATGTTTTTGAAATCAGCTAATTATTTCTAGCTATACTTAAGTTGATTACTTAAAAAAAATTTAAAATAAAAAATCGAAGTTCTAATTAGAGGAGAAATGTATACATACATATTCATGCACTTTCACTGCACAGCTTTGTCTTACTGCTATACTGCTAAATGCAGTTTCACTAGTGCTGCCTTTAAGGCATAATCTATGCTGTTACACAGTGGGTTAAATTAAATTAAGAAGTTCCTTAGTTTCTTGCACCACTGATTTTTCCTTTTTCAGAAGGGAAAAATGGAGACTGTGATTAGTATAATATACACACAATGTTTCTCCACTGATAATTTTTAATACTGGAGAATTTTTCACAGAGGAAAAAGTCAAGACATCTAAAGATGCTGTGCAGGTCAAGCATGGCCTGCTCTGTAGAGTCCCCTCCTATAACTAATCTGCTAAGCAGGCAGCAGCAATGGAAAATCCTTTTAGTATAGGTGCTGTCCAGCTATAGAACTGCAAAACCTTAGGTCTAGGGATTAGCATTATTTTAGGAATGATGGAGGGAAGCTTGCATCCAAGGCTTTGCTAATCTGAAATAGTAGTAATGTGTCAGCCCTTTAGTCTGATCCCCTTGTGCAAATGTCACATCTGACAGTATTTTGGGTTTAGGTGTCTTAAATCTACAATAATTACTAGTCTGTCTGTAGGTTAGTAAACTGGCCTGAAACAGCTTTTAAGGAATGATCAGAGATGACATAAAGAAATATTAGTTATGTAAAATTATCAACTTTTGGCCTTGCAAGCTGCTAGTGTAGAAGGAAGGATTTTTTCTGTCTTTCCAGTGATTAAAAAAATGCCTTGTTCTTTCCTTGCTTTGGTAGGACTTTCTACCTTAAATAGGCCTGAGACAAACACCCAAATTACTGTAGAGCAGATAGGGAACAAACAGGGAATTTTTTCTTGGATGAACCATGGGAGAAATGCCTAAAGACTGGTAATGCAGATTGAGCCAGCATCTCTCATTCAGTGAAGAATTGAAAAGCGTAAAAGAAAAAGAAGTGAGAAAAGAGGGATGAAATTGCAGTCCCTTTGCTCCCTGATGCTGAGCCAGAGATGAAGGAGAAGTGATGGCAGTTGGAGTATTACCTACTGTCCCACCAATGTAAATGGCTGAACCCTGCTTTAACATGCACAGGTACCTGTGGCTAGTCCTTCACACTCACAGCTGTTCTGTGACTGACAGATGAGGAACAAGTCCATGAACTTGTGCAGCAAACAGCTATTCCTGCAGCAAACAGCTATTCCTGCTTCTTACTACTTCCCATACAACCACTCAGATCTCCATTACCACTACCAGTGAGACTGTGTTGCTGGTTATCAATGTTCCTTTAACACATACCTTTTCAACTTTGTCACTTGCTACTGGCAGAAGGGATTCTTGCAATGCTTTTCATTACAGTATTTGATATATCAATACTTCTTTATTGTTAATAAATTGGTTTAATTGTAAAATATGTTAAGGTGTATGTTCTTGGGGAAAAAGGAAGGGTCATGAACTTATAATGAAAAATTTATATGTTAGGAGAAAAAAATCAACAGTAAATAAACAGTATGGTAACAGAATAATACATTCCTTCATCATTCCTTCGCATAGGTTGCCACTCATTGTGGACATGGGGCACACAGCCATAAAAGGATTTCACATCCTTTTTTTCCGTGGTGGTAGATATTTTCTCCCTGTTGGTACTGGGTCTAGAACATTTTCTGAGCAGTAATTTTGACTTGGCACCTAATTTTCAGCTGTACAGATGCAGCACACCAAAATAAAAATCACTGTACCCTTCAGCGGCATTGGCAGCACCATTTTTCCTTCAAATACACCTTCTTCTAGTGTTCTTCAATGTGTAGTTAAGCTTTATGCTGTATGCTCTCAGTAGACTTGACTCTGTAAAACAGTGGCAAGACACATGTTATTCAGAAAGTCTCATCTTGTTCAGATAAATTAGAAAGCTGGCCTAAGGGCAGTGGGCATTCACTGGTGCTCAATGCCTTTGCAGTCAAACAAGACCCTCATAATATTTAAATAATACCTTTTAGGTATCACATATACAAGCCCTATTAATTGAGACAATGAACTTAACAAAGCTGGCAGTCTCAGAGTTACTTTTTCAGATACCTTGAAAACATTCTTTGTTTGTGGATATATCACATTATTAGCTGATTCAAACTTCACTGCCACATCACTAATGTTTGCCTTTTAAGAGCAAACTGGTCAGTTAAATACAGAAGTCAAGAAAACCAAATTATGCATAGTAAAAATGTGATTTTATATATGTATCTACAAAATCTTAAAATATAAAATTTACTTCTGAATATGTGTTCCATGAATTGAAAACTGGAACAACATTTTTCCTTTTAAAATTGTCTTCAGACAAGCTTGAGATTTGTTTTCTTTTGGTTTTTTTCTGTTTCTGTAAGCAAAATCAAGGTAAATTAAAAATAAATATAATAAAAATCCCTTAAATAAGAAAGATTGCCATACTAACTATAAATCCTAAAAATATTTGCATTCTTTCAGGAGGAATAGCTGGCAAATTTATTGTACAGTAGCTGCTTAACGCTCCAGTTTGCAGTACTTCTATGCATCCAAGAGACAAAAATGACTATTCCACTTTCTTCCAGGTTGCAGCCAGACTTTGTAGTGAAATATGCCTGTCAAGACCAAGTCCCAACTCAGCCATGCCATTTTTAGCTCATTACAGGCCTGTTTAGGTTAAAAATCTCTCTTCTTGGACTATTCTTTCAAAGAAAAGGAAAATGGGATGTTGATGTTAAAGCTCTGTGGCTATTCTAGAACAGAATTGAGACAAAAACCTGCTCATGAAACAAGTACACTGTTAACAGGAGTCTCCCTCACTGGATGGGATGCTTACTGATACTCCCCCTCCAAAAAAACCAAAACAGATCACCAACACTGGAAATGACTCCTTGACTACAGCAGGGTAAAGATTGGTGTCTGGTTCCCATCTGCAATATTGTTTTGGTAAGATAAAAGCACTTGCACTACTGTCAGGAAGGAGCAAGGACAGGGAATAGGGAGCCAAGGGCAATGCCCCAGACACCAGGGCAGGGTCCTGGCTGTCCCAGTGAGGAAGCAGGGCATGACCATAGAGAGCAGCTGATATTCAACCATGAGTTCAGACCATGAGACAAGTTTGTGCTGATGAGCCAGATCCTAGGTCAAGCTGGCAGTCTATCTGCAGGTCAGGATCAGACCCAGTAAGGCTAACTGGGGCCATGATCTCTGAGCAGGTCCGTGGTGACAAAGTGAGGTCAAGGCCATCAGTCCATGGGTCAAGATTGGGATCAGTGGGGCCCATGGCCAAGATGGAGAATGGCACTCCCTGTGGTCTCTTGGGCAGGGACTGAGGAAACTCCAGAGCCTGTGGGCAGGGGGAGGGGAAGACCCTGGATGAAGCTGTTGAGGGCCTTCAAAGCCTATTAGAGCCGTGAGGGCCCTGACAATTTTGTACGAAACTTTTTATTTGTTTCATATAGAACATGCTTACTGACTGATGTATACAGGCACTTACCTGAAGATAATGATTTGTCTTACTGCCAAAGTGTGTGAATTTTACGCTATTCATAGTGTCTCAGTTTGGACCTATTTTAAGGTTATTCACTGAAGGAAAAGGAGAGTATATAAGAAGCTTTCTGCTTATTGTAAATTTTTAATGCCGTTCACATTGGCTTATTTTGTGTAAATAAATAAGCATTGAGAAATCTAAGGCTAGGTAGAGGTCAGATTTTGTCATTTAGTGTCTATTCCTAGAAGGCCGCTTCTTGCAAATAGTACCTCATACAGAATGCACAAAATTGAAAGACATAGTCAATTAAGTTTGTTTAAATGGCATTTGGGGGATAAGCCCAAATTGTTTCAGAAAGTGTTATCCTAGTGTTCAGAGACCTTGTACTTAGGCAGTCAGCCAGAATCTATTGCCATGGATTCACAACAATCAAGGCCTTGACAAGTTTTATGTCTAAAGAAAACCAGTTAGTCAATTAATGGTTAAAGACTTCAAAACATCTTTTTGTTAGTATGACACTGATTCAAAAGATAAAAGACTGCACAAATCTTTTCAATAGTTTTCTGTTCTTTTCTCCAAATCTTCTGAGGAAGAATGAAAAAAAAAAAATCCAACCCCAAATCCTGCTAGAACGCATAATAGTTAACTAGTAGCCAATCGTTTAGAGTAAGTCTTCCATTAGCAATTGGTACATTTCCTGTAAAACAGAAAGAAACTTTCAATAGATTTTATAGTCTCAGACTTCAGTCTTTTCTTTAATTGGATGTGGCCATTTAATTTTGAATGAAATAGTTTTTCTTTTATTGCATTCTGATACATGCCAGCTTTGACAGAGAAAGCAAGCAACATAATGCTCATATGGCACATTAAAAGCCACACTCTGTTGTGGCTTTGCACTTCAGAGACCCTAAATTCTGCAAAATTCGTTCATTAAAAGGCTTGACTACAGCAGTCTCAGTGTTAGAGGCAATGCAATAATTGAAGGAGGTATAGCTGCTTTTGCAAAACCTATTTTTCATCTCTATGAAGGGAGAAAATAACAAATTGTCTGCCACAATTTCTTTTCATATTCTTTAGATAGCTGCACTTATTGCAGAAGCTCCTCAATGAAATTCTGTGGCTCTGGTAATACAGAAAATCTGCATCATCACAGAGATTTTGCTCATCATGAAATCTAGCAAGATAGCTTTTAAGAATCTATGTTTCTTCAGTAAACACATGGTTCTGATTCCTAAAGCTACTCAGAACTCACTGCTCTCTAAGTGCCATTGAGTAGACTCTAAATATTATAGCAAGGCTTATAATGGACATAATGTAAGTACATGCACACAGACTGCCTTGTAGATTTTCTTTGCATCTTTGCATCTTTGACCCTCCTCAGCAGCCTGTGATGGGTTTGGATGCCTTCTAGAACACCCAAAGATTTAGGATGGGCCAACTCCTAGGAACCTCTTGAAGAAAATGTTCTCCCAGTACATGCCTGTCCAGCTGTGCTGACATCAGCAAGTTCTTTCATGAACATAAATTGTTTGCTGGAGGAAAATTCAGTGCTTTCTTTTAGTGGCCTATATTTAGGGGATTATCCTTATCTTGACTAGTTTTCAAACAGAAAAATGCTAACACATCGCTGGACTCAGTTTTCACTGAAATTCTGCAATCAAATGAAGTTTCCATAAGCAGCCCTGGCTTCCAAAATACCAGTTTTCTTGGTACCTAACAGTTCCAGCTATGTAGATGACCTGGAATATACAATTTAGACATTCAAATGCACTGACTGCACGTGCAGACCTTGCCTTAGCTCTAAGAATTTTCTATGTAGAAGTGTAAGATAAAAAAAGTCAGAGTAATAGTGTAATCTTCTGTGTGAGTTTCAACACTAGTCCTGAGAATTCTTTGGCCTAAAGCTGCCCAGGATCATTCTAATGTAGACCATTTTTTCTTTTTTTTAATTATTATTTTCAGGTTAATTTGTTTCCTTTAACAGTGAACAGACCTGCAGCTAAACGAACTCTCCAGTGGCAAAATGTTGCACAGGTTTTCCTCTCTTTCAGTCAGAGAATCGACTTCTGTCCCTTAATTGCATCCATTTGAATAATTTTAAACTCGTCTTTTACTTTTTTTCTGTCCGATTTCAATAATTGTCATACTCAAAGGCACCTGCAGAGAAGATTGATGAACCATCTTCCAGCAGCCATCAACTTTCTGAATATATAAATTGTTTATTCAGGGTTCAGTCACAAAGATCAAATATTCTCTTCACTCATATCACGGTAACAGCTTTATCAGTAAGGTAGACACATATGTGTTACAAAGTCCCACCATTTTCAGAAAAACAACCTCAAAGCATCCACCAGGATTCATTAATTGTATTTAAACATATTCCCCAAACATGAGAGAATCTCAAGAATGGTAGAGGGCAGGCTGGGGATGGCTTGTATGGGAACGAAGAAATTACATATCCTTAGTACTTTTGTCCTTGTTAATATGAATAGTGGTTACTAAAGTTCATGGAGGTGACTTCAGCTATTCAGGTTAAAGGTGTCTTTTTCCACAAAACTATCAGCCTGGCTGATAGCCTCTGCACCTCATAGCGCTAGCAAGGGATTTTCTTCTGTGCATAAATTACAGTAAATTAACCATCACTGGCAGGTGGTAAAATTATATATTTTTACTGAAGCCAGTAGTTGGGATTTTCAAGGGCATTCTTCTTTTCGTTTCAACAGGAATATCAGTGAAAGAATGTGCACCCTGAAAAATTCTGCCTTTGCGTTTTCTTCTTGGCTGGAAACCAAATTACTGTCAAAAGGTGCAGCTCATCAAAAGGTGAGAGGTCTTTGTTTTGTTTAATTTCAAAGTTATAAAACATAAAACTGTGAAACTGTGGTAACTACATTTCAGCCAACTTAAGCAGGGATGCAATATATTACCAAATGTTTACTGAAGCAATGAAGATTCAAAATGTGGCATCCTCTTTTTGCATTTTCTTTTTGTCACTGCAATTAAATTATTTTTTGTGAAAAAACCCACAAACTTATGGATCCATTTATTTTCAAGAATATATTTTCATTAACTCATCTAGAGCTAGGCAGGAGAAAATATTTATCACTGTTTTCATTTGATTAGTTGAGATGTTGCTGGCAAAATCAACATTTCAACATGTGAAACATTTTCATTAATTTTACGAATGTCAACAGGGACTGGTTTTGTAAAAACATCAGGGGTAGAAGATCTATCCCCAGTAGCCACAATGTACTGGAAAACTAAATCAACTTGGTAAATCTGTCCCCAAACCACCAGATAGAATTAAGTTACAAGTATTAGAGTTGTCCCCTCTATCCAAATCCAAAGTATGAGCTTTCCTGAAAGAATCCCCTTTGCAGAATGCTTCATGCATTAACCATTAAAAACAAATAAACAAATGAGAAGAAAGGCCTGGCTTTTCAAAATGTCTTACATTGGCTGACCAGGAAAGTCAAGTCATGAATCATTTGTAAAAATTTTGACCATGGTCATTGCTGCAATGGATTTGGAAATAGTTGGATACTCCAGGCCTTTATATATTCATACATGTACATGAGTATAGTTCCTCTTGGGGTTCCCACTTCTTCATCTGCTTCTGAAATATTTTGAGATGAGAGGGCAGTTTTGTCAAGGGGAAAAGGTTCACAAATCTCCTATAAGTTCACATTCACATTTGACCATATTATAACTCAGTAGAATTTGCATGTGAACTAACTTGAGATGTTTCCATGACATCCACTGAGAATGAAAGAACAAACTAAAAGAAATTTCATTCTATTACAATAAAACACCCGATGTAAGCCAATGATTTAAGCATGCTCTTCAAATGTATAAAAACTCATTAAAATTGAGCACATGAACCAAGACTTAATCAACTATAGTTATCAAATTCAGCTATGGTAAGCTACAAGCTCTGAAGGGCCCCATTTGACTGATAAATGCAATACTTTTTTAATTTGTACAATAAAAATAGCTGTAACATTTAATGAAGAATGTGAAAAAATTATTGCAACAAAGTCACCCTTGCACCAAAGGTGAGAGTTTGGCCCTGGTCTTCCTCTCACTGAGACTGTGAGCGTGGTCTCACCCATACATCTGATTTACCTGGTGTGAGTGTGCCTTTTTTGTACACAAAATTTTAGCACACAGCAATCTCTGATGGCTGATTGCCACCCTCCCTCTCTCCTTCTTCCTTTATAACTGGGTCTATAATGAAAACGTTGACACAGCCTTAACTATGGCAACATTAGCATTTGCCATTATAATTAACAGATTCTTCTTTTTTCTTTGTGATTTACATGCATATATTCTTCCCAGTGCAGTAATTAAAGACGGTATAGCTTGAAACATATACTATCCCTAAACTACAAATACATTCCTTTTAGACTATGTCTCTGATAAATTTTATTTAAATGTAAAAGGTAATAGGCAGAAAATGTAGTTTGCTTACAAGTTTCCTTTATGGTTGTTTGACTGTCACTTTTCTGCAGATTTATGATAATCATTCTTGCAACAAAAACGTTTACTTCACTGTCTAAATAATAAGGTAATTTGTTACAGCTAATTACTCAAGTGCTTCCTTAATCTCAATTAAAAGATTCAGGCTGATTTTCTACATTTCTGCAACAGTATGTTCCAGAATATCTTGTTAATGTATTCCCAATCACATATTTGTTAAGGAATGCATGGTCCATGCAAAAGTGAAATGCTAAAATACATAGCTGCAATCTTAAACAATGATTTATTGTGACATGGGATGTGGGACATTTCCACAGCTTTTGTGATTGCAGTAATGAAGCTGTAAACCAAATAGCATGAAATGAAGCAAGGCCTTACAATTTAATCAGCTCGTAAACAGATCTACTGCATCAAGCAAATGACATTATTATCCATCCGAAGTAAATCATGCTAATCTCAGGAGATAAAATCAACATCATTAATGGTCACATGTCATATTCATCAACACTAAACCATCCCTTTTGACAGATTAATCCTAACTACAGCTCCCACGATGTATGGTAATAGGGCTTGCAGCATACATTTCATTCAGCAGTAAGGCTAACCAGCACTCTTAGTCTGCTATTACAAATAATTTTTTTATTGATTTACATATTTTAAAATGCATTTAAGGTGAGGTATCATTAAAAATCCTGTCACTATCACATATTTCTTCCTCACATTCTCAGCCTGTATAACAGAAACTAGAAACTAAACATTGTATGCAATATAAATACTTTCTTTAACACACCATTAGTGGTAATTAAAGATTTCTGCCTGTGTTTTTCATTCAGCTAAGAAAATATTCACTGTTTTTAATAAGGTTTAAAGAACTATTGATACTATTATTCTAATATCTCATTTGTAGTGTAGCAGAGCATAGTGCCCCTGGTCATGGATCATGGCTCAATTGAGCCAAGTAGGATCCTGAAGACCATATTATCCATTATCCCATCATTAATACAGCATCAAACAACACCCCTCCCCCTAAAAAAAAAGAGATGCATTTATAATATTCACTCTTCACTGTAGCTTATTGTGTCCTGCAGACTGGTTGTGTATGACTCCAGCTCCTGTGTATCTTCTATTTGTTCCAAACACAAAATATATTTATTTATCATGGAACTGACCCTGTATGAATGCTTTTGAAAAGTGTCCACTATTCAAAGTGTCACTTTCCTTGAACAGGCACTAAATTATATTGACAGGCACATTATCAAGGGCTGCTGACTGACAGAATGAATGACTGCAGCTACATGCTGCATTGCCAGTCATTGACTGAGTGGGTGCAAAAATTATCTATAACCTTTGGAGATTTAAAGGACTCTGAACTAAGGCTAGAAAAGAAGATATATGCAAGTAATTTACTTGCAGGGCATTTATCAGCTTAGTACAAACATCTCAACTGTTACCCAAACTACTTCACTAATGTAGTAATTCATTAATGGTTTATTCTCTCTCCTGAAACTATTTTTTTAAACATTCCTTTTATGCAATTATTAGTGTCATGTTACTTAATATGTGTTTATGTTTCACCAGGGAAATGGTTGGGGTAATAATTTTAAAAGCAACCACTGCCTCCTGCATTTGTTTTTAAGCCAGTGTGGGTTAAGATGCATCTTAGTAAGATTATAAGAGTAAGGCAAAAACAATACTAGAGACTGCCTGTGGCTGACACACAGTAATCAGTAAGTCTGGTTAAGAGAGAAGGCAGAATGTTTCCTGGACTGTGCTGGGGCTTTAGGAAAACACTAAACTAACCACAAAAGCATTTCATTTCCTTGCCAAAATAATTTATTAGCCACACTTATTTTTGATTGACATAATGGCAGCTTGAAGAAGTAGATCACAAAATTCTACTTTTTGTAAAAATGACATCTATTGACTAGAAAAAAAAAAAGGTAATAAAATTTTTCAGTAAGTGCATTAATTTCAAAACCTCGAAGTACTAATGTCAAATTTACTGGAATCCACTGACCTTTAAAGAGCTTTTAAAGATTTTATGACTTGGATTGTCACATTACTTACCAAGAATACTTAAGAAACTGTTTTTCCTATCTACGGTGTGTTTTTAATGTGGAGGTTGTGAAGATTTTCCCTTTTATGTCACTGTCCTTTTTACTCCCAGCACTCCCATACTTCAAGCTCTACATAACAAGTTACTTAATCTTTGACAGGCTGCAGACATCTGTGCTGCTCATCAGTGATGGTGGTTAGAGGACTAAAAGAATCACTGATGAAGAAGAACAAAAACCCCACCTTTCTCACAGGATTTTTGTGCTACTGCATAGCAGCTTAGTGAAAGCATAGTGTCATTGAGCTACTACTCCTCCAGAACCATGTCCTAGACATGTCTACTCTTAAAAAGGTGAAGGCAAACTGTCTTTTAAGGGGTATGGTTTAGGTAAGCAAACAAAAGAAACCTGTTTCTCAAGCAATACAAACAAAACTGGCAACAGAACTTCCTGGTGGTGTAAGTGCATATTAAGGAGACATTTTGCCAGCACAGCTATGGTGGAATGAATGAATAATGAAAACAATTCCCGATACATCTGGGAGATCAAAATTTTCCTGTGTAGACCAAGTCCTAGGAAGAAACATCACTTGAGCAAAACCAATTATGGTCTAAAAAGAAAAAGGATGGATTATCTCACTTTTATCTACAAGAAATGAAGAAACAAGACACACAGTGGGCAAAAGACAGCAGGAGTGCCTCTAATAGTGCACTCGTGCATGCTAAGAGTATGGATTAGGACTACCGTTAAAAGCATGGACAGTCCCATGGAACTAATAGATAATTAAGAATAAAACGTATTCTTTTTATTCCTAATATTTGGTCTTCCCAGTTTAGTAGCTGTATGAAAAAACCTTCTTTGATAATTTTGTATAATGTATTTAGCAGTGGAACCCACACAGCAGTACTATGTGTAGTACTAAGATACCACATCATCTTTTTTTATCAGACTTTATTAAAAAAAACAGTATCTAGTGATATAATTTAAGATAACTTTTAAATCCATTTGTTTAATTTTTGAAATACAACTGTAAGAGGAAGATGTGCTTGTTTTTTAGTAAGGCCTAATAATACTGTATCAGTTTAAAGAGCTACACATCAAACTTACACAGATAACTTGTTTAGTCTGAAAATGATAAAACATGTCAAGATATAAAGATAATTTCATTCCTTGAAAAGAAGCCATGACTTAGACTATTGTGCTTCAGTTGCATGTGCAAGATTCCTGTAATCAATCAACTAAAACAAACTACACTTATCTAGGGTTTATTTGGAAGCATACAAGCTGAAAACCTGTTTTAATAACCCATAAAAAAGGTTAAGAACAGAAATAATCTTAATTTTTATGTATATATTCTGTTTCCTGATTTAAGTTTAATGCAACTTAAGTCAAGCTACTAAGCAACAAACTGCAAACCAAAATTTTCACACTAGTAATGTTGCCAGTTAAGAGCTAATACTATTACCTGAAGAAATGTGCACCTGATTATCAAGGAAATGACTGTTAAATAGTTGAGAATAAAAGCCAGCTAGAAGATGTGGGGTACCCACCACTGACTGGTAAAGAAGGATGGATTCTCCTGCATGTAAATGTGTGCTGAAGGACGTTCAAAGTAACATACAATGAAGTTAGCATTTTACTCCCATGATGCACTGGTGAAAACGTTGATGGAATATGCTGTGCTAGATACTTAGGCTGCAAATTTCTCTCCGGTGTTCAAATTTGGCTCAGGTTTGTAATAAGTAGTGGGAAAAAAAATCATTAGTTGCTCATTAACCTGCATGCAATATGTTGTTGGTTACTACATTGTTTGAAATCTGGAATACTTTTAATAGTCAATATAAAGAATAAAGGTAGAAGCATTAGTTAGAATACACAAAGAATTATTATTGTTTAAAAAAAAAAAAAGGCACTAAGAAGCCATGGGAATTAACATGAGCAAGATATGCAGAGCTTAATCTGTAATATCATTAATACACTGAAGCCTCCCCCCCTGGAGTATGCTTTAAATAGGTACTTAGTGGCATGGCAGCATTAGCTCAATGCAGGTACCAAGGCAAGAGAGGCCTTATGAACATAGCAAAAAACTCCTGACAGCTGATGTTCGTTTTGGCTATTTGGTGCACAAACAATGCGGTGACAAATTGGTGCCTGCTTTATGATCCACATTTCTTCAAACCAGCTTTTCCTGATTGTGGCATCTACATTGCCACTGATTTGGTCACATAGATGAAAACTCTAAGTTTGTAGCTGACTGTAGAGCTTCTAATTTAGAGAGACAAAAGATTATGCATAGTAGCAAGAGGAGCAATACAAGATCAGAACTTTGAACCTAGGGAAATGAGAAAACACTGTTTTCTACTCGCTATATATAAATATACAAAATACATGTAGTTCATCAGAGAGCAAAATTAGCCTCTCTCTTTTCCCATCTGCAAACTCAGCAGTGACATAAGCATGTACTTCACCATGCAATCTTTCAGGTTTAATTTTCTCACACTGAAGGACAGAAATCCACACTGAAGAATAAAGAAAATACATCCTTTGTTAAACCTGTATTATAAAAATATAAAACTATAACAATGTTTGCTACTGCACTCTTGAATTTGAAGTCTCCTTTCAAAGTTTTCTTTCTCCTACAATACAGTCAGAGATAAATCATGCAAGCACAGGGATTCTTGCAGTGAATTTAAGGCTCAGTAAAGATAACATAAGGTAGAACAAAACTCAGGTTTTTGTAGTGTTAGCCAACTTTTGCCATAAGGTGAATTACTTAATTTTGACTTTTTTGTTTTAGAAAAATCACTTAGAAAAGGCCTACCCATGTTCCTTTGTTCTCTTCCTTTTTTTCCTTCCTTCTGAATGCCATTTCTTATGCTAGAATTAAAAACCATCTTCATACATAAAGAAGATTATGAAAACACATACATGATGACCCAATTCTTAGCTGTTGACAGTGGAGTTGGAAAACTCTAGAAACACTTTTTATGTACTGTTTGGATTATAAAAGGGTCTTGAATACACAAACTTGAAAAGACTGATTGGCTTCAATGGATTAACTATAGCTATCTTAAAAACACTTTTGAACTTATATGGACATTCCCTAGTTCTTGATTTTAATGTAAAATTCTCCTCTGAAAAGCAATCATCAAAGCAATGCCTTTGTCATCAAACAAGTTTTATTTATGTGTGTGATGCCTGCTCCTCTTAGTAGCTCAGTTAACTTTCAGTTTTATAAAATACTCAGAGGAAACTTGAGCATTCAGGGTCTGCATTCTTAACTGAATCCCAGCAGGAAGATCATATAGCACCTGGGCTTTATGAATCAACATAGGGTGGCTGCTGGGAAGGAAAGGGTAGTCCTCCGTTCCCACTTACATTTTAACAATCATAACATACCTAGTGACCAGAATCAGTTCCTCCTGGCTTCCCCTGCAGCAGATAATGCAGTGGCATCAGCTTGTCAGTTTTTCAACCAGTTTAGTGAACTAGGAAAACACAAAAGTATTAACTCATTAAGTGACACCTCAGCTCTTGGGAGTCCTTGGGAAACAGTGTCCAAGCCACCAGTGTTAATTCATCATGAAGTTCCTGAGGTAGTACATCTCCTCTGTATCCCTTCCCAACCCCTGCCATGGAATCATCCCACTCTATGGAACCATCTAGCCTGCAAACCAATGAAAACAAGTTCAGTCTGACTTGCAGATGTTAGTGCATTCAACTTTGGGATATTAAGAAGTCTTTCTCTTGTAAATGGAAAACATTTTGACTAAAAGCTGTCAAATTGCAGCAAGTAGTGAAGTCTACAAGGCTTTTTCTCATGTCATTTTGTGGAGGGAAAGAAAAAAGGCTTTAAGGAGAGCATATGAGTCATGGGATTGGGTTTCCAGAGGGCTCTTTGGAATTCTTTTAGACCAACAGTTTTCTAACACGGTCAGAGCAAGGGCTGTGTGAAACTCAGTAATTTTGACTGTCATGCTATTTTTCAGTTCCAGCTTTCATCACTTTGTGCCTTTTGGGTCTAACTTTGCCTCCACTTAAGTGGTTGTCAATGTAGAATAAATCACATGAAGACTACTTAGGGCCATGCTCTTTGCCCAGCCCACATAACCAGGGAAGGAATTAAATCCTCAGAAATAAAGGGGTGTACTCTCCTACTCAGTATGGCTATTGAAATGCTGAAGAACTAACTGTTAAACTGAAGACAAGAAATAGTTGTTTTCTCTAGCAGGTACTCAATTGAAATCTGAGAGGATTCACAGCCCTCTGCTGCTTTTATAGAAAATCAGGAAAAAATCTGCTGCGTCTTTTGAGCACAATGCATGAGTAGAAGAGAGTAATAAAGAATGTATTGCACAATGCATGAGTAGCTGCAGTATAAATTAATATATTGTGATGGGTTTAGGAGAGAGAAGGATGTCCAGAGCTGGACCTGGAACAGTCAAGCCAGTGATTCATGGCTTTCAATAGTGAGACCAATGATTCTTGAATTCCAGCCTTTGCAACCATGCCTTGCCATTCATTCTTTTTCAGATGCAAAATATTGCAGACATTCTTTCTCTATGGGACACGTGCTAAAGGACATTGGGGCCACCTAACAAACTGGAAACTTAAACACTCCTTTACTCCTTTATCGTGATGTACATTTTTAAAGAAAAAAAAAAAAGTGGTCTGATTCTCATTTACTCTTGTATAGGAAGCTCATGTAAGTGTGAAGACTAGAGAGGAGCCAACTTCACAGTAGGAAAATCTTATTTTGTTATTATTAGCAGCCTGAGGTGTGCCGATCATTTTACTCATGGTATTTTGCCATGTCTTAACAAACATTGCCACAAAATGACTCATGAGAAGGGGTTTTTGAATGGAGCTCAGTCTTTTGGCATAGATTGCAACTCTGATCATAGGGAAACCATTTACTTTTCCAGTTACGTGGTCAAGACACAGCCGTAAGTACTGCAGAGTCTTCTCTTCCCATGTTAACCTAGCAGGAATGGCCAACTAACAAACAGAGGAAAGTGAGTGTTTGGTGAACTTTATAGTCAGAAACTGTACACAAAAGTCTTCAGGTCATCAATTTCCCTTCATTATTTGTGTGCTGCTTTTGAAGACTCTTCTTGAAATTAGTTTTCAGCAATGTATTTCAACAGTGTACTACAAATATAAAAATTTTAATTCCTCTTTTTGATAGTTAGCTTTAGAACTGACATAACTGGCCTGTCAGCTCCTATCCTTCATCTGGCGAGGGTTTAAATCAACCCTCTAGTGGAAAACAATCTGATGTAAAGTTAAGCTAGACCTTTCCTAGACAAATCTCATGAAAACAGAAACCTGAAACAAATGCAAGGCTTTGTCACCTACACACTTGTTCTGCATATCTAATCCACACAATGGTCTGTTGACCATAAGATCTTTGTCCTTGTGGGAACCGAGAGCGACCTCCTTCACACTTCCTAACTTCAAAATACTGCTTTCATCTCCTCTTTGCCCCTTGATTCCTCTCTCCCTCTGATCCTAGAAACCCTCTCAGTAACTGTAACTCAACACTGGAAGGCATTCCAGCGTTTCACAGATCCTCACATCCGTTACTGTTTACAGGACTGTATCCCACAGGCAGGCAGTACAGTGCTGATCCCTGAGTCCTTGAAGTCAGAAGACATTCTGCCACAGACAGTAATGAGCAAATTTTGCAGGAAATTTTGTATTACATCCAGGTGTATTTTTTTTTTTTTTGTTAAAGGTATTTTTCACTTAATCTAAATAACAGGGCATCAGTATCCAATGGGTATATTTTTTCTAACTTTGCTCAGTTGAAAAAGCTTTTTAATTTACTGTACTTTAGGTTCTAGTGCACAAAATGAAGTGGGGCAGTTAAAAACGAGCAAATAATGTACCTGATGATTTACCACATTTTATTTACATTATTATATAGCTATTAGATGTAATATTGTATGCTCCTGTCACTCTCTGCAATGTGTTTGATGATTCAGGGAATAAATAAAACCCAGGGTTAGCAAATAAATGAGAGCAGAATTGGCAGCACACCAAGTCTGCTTTATTTGACTGAGAGAGAGATGTGTTACATGGCCTGTTTGTTTAAATTACGCCAAGAGCTGAGATACACCAGGTGTTGTAGACCATGGAACAGACCCCTTAAAATGTTTGCAAAAATCAGATTTCTGTTTACTGGTTTGCCAGAATACAAAAACAGATGGTTTACACTAAAAAAGTTGAAAGAACGGGACTCTGTGCTACCATTTTGCTATTATTTTTATTAATCAAAGTTACAGAAACTTCTTGTATGTACTGACTATCCAAACCTTGTGTGTCTGTCTCTACATTAGAATATGTACTATATGTAATTATGTAAAATTATTTTAATGACTATCTTAATGATTCTGAAATAACATAAGACATTCTGAAATGCTATCTTTGTTCAACTAAACTTCCCTTAAGGTCAGTAAATGGGAGCTGGGTCTGAGAGACTTAATCTGTCAGGGTCTTACCCCACCCCTTCCATCAGAGACAGCTAGATAGAATGGGTTAAAACCAAGGCAATCCTGAGCTGTTCTTTCAGGATGAGTATGGAAATAGTGTCACAAAGAGGCCTTAGTAAGTAGGATCAAGCACAAACTATACTTAAAAATTATTCAGTTTTCCTTAGGATCAGTCTGAGGATGGATTCAGGTATTCACAGCAGAGGTGGCTAGGCCTCTAGCTTTGTGCTGCTCTCCACAGCATCCTGCAGAGCAAGCAGAGTGGGGCTGATGAATGATTCTCACCCACTTCAATGCAAAATCAGCCAAGGCAGTTCAACCTACCACAGGAGATGGTTTGAAGTAATCTACATAACTTTGCAGTGCTGTGGGGCCAATAACCTTTGGCAAGGGAAGACGTTAAATCAGCAGGAGTTTTGTCTCAAGCTAGTAAAGCAATTCCTGCAGTGAACATCAGACTACAGCCTGAATCAGCTTCAAAACTTGCAGAGAGAGAGAGAAGTAGGGGAAAGAAAAAAAGGGGTGGGGAGGAGAGGACAAGAGGGAGAGAGAGAAGCAGAGAGAGAGACTACTCATTTCCCCTTTAACTCTATGATCTGTTACCAGCACTCTGAGCAAAATATATCTGTCTACCAACAAAATAAAGGCTAATGCATGTGAGGCTTCTCTAAGTTTCACCCAGTCATTTATTTGTTTTAGAGATTTTCCTCCCCGCCTTGAATAGAAAAAGATTACTTTTTAAAAACCAACTGCAGCAGCAGGGGCATGAGTTATCTTCCAACAAAAGTACATTGTCTCAGATTCAGTTATCTCAAAGACTGCCTTTTTTCTGTATCTTCTAGTGGTTATAACTTAAAACTGCCTGGAGTCCTTTTATTGTTCAATTCAAATATCTTGATGGACAAAACGTTCCTACTGACTCTCTGGAACTCTCTCTCTTGAAGCCTGCCAAAGCCCAAGTTTCAGCATGCACAGAACATACTGCAAGTAAAGTCTGTTTAATCTCACTCTGCATTTAACAAGAGGATATTGGGATAGTCCCAGAGAAATGCTGAGTGATTTGTGTTGATCTAATGAAGAAGACAATAATGCCATGCTTACATAGAAGCGTGTACTTGTGTACACTGGTCAGTGTGGCTGAGTCAGGATAAATACAGAAACTTGCAGCAAAGTTGGAGGTAAAACCCCAACTGAGTGTACTGGAATCAGCATTTTGCCTCTGCATTTTTTGTTCTGTAGCTTATCCATTAATGTATATGATCAGTTCCCAGTCTATAGAACAGACTACAATTAGTGCTGTGCAAAGAAATATAACTTTCTTCAAAAGTTTCTCGTCAAGAAAGTCAAGAATCCACACATTTTCCCATTAATATGAGTACAAATACCAGAACACAGGATGGATTATATGTATAAAAACAAACTACTGCTCATCTCACTGCTGAAGTTTTTTAAAACCAATTTTAATGGTCTTGTGAGCAAAACAGACTCAATAGGTCTGATCTGCCAATACATTACTCCATTTGTATGTCAGTACAACTCCATTGATTTTTGTGCTATTATGGCTGTGTAAAAATGAAATAACACTGTGTTGAATCAAACCTATTCAAAGACTGACTGATAGTCCTGTTCAGAAATCAGATGAATTACGAAAAGCAAAATGTGTTGAGAGGAGATGATGTTCCAGATATGCTGTAGTGGGAAGAAGGATCACACACTATAACAAATAAGCTGGTTTCTATGATAGAACACGTTTCACAGTGGAGAAATGATGTGAAATGTCAGGACAATATACGGTTTGTTTAAAAGCCTCATCATTGTCTAAAAATAGCCTCTTGCATACATTTTTCCTGTTTGAGAACTATAGTGATCCCCAATTCTGCATCTCTATTTTTCACAGAATAAAGTTTGCTAAGCATGGGTGCACAGGCAGGAAGATTTGTTGCTTTGGGACTTGGGACAAAATCTAATTTTAGTAGGCTCTATGTTTCTGCTTATAGTGGTGAGGCAGAATATCAAATGAGCTGTTTAGCAGTGTTAACACATTTGCACTGGTTACAAGGTTCATTTTCATAATTCTTTAAATGACTGGCCTTCACCCCAACATGAAAGCAAGCCTTATTCCATTAAGCCCTCAGTTCACCCAAGTTACTAAAAAATGGGACCTCTACATTCTGAAGTTTAGTTCACATTAGCCAGCTGCTTGGTTAGGGTAATTTAAACCAAAACAAGAGTATTGCTTTTCTCTAAATAGATGTTGTAGGCCACAATATGTTGTGGGCTTGAACTGTGTTATATCACTTTAGGACAAGAGTCTCAAATGTGAGAAAAACGTGTGTGATAAAATAAGACCAACATTGGTTCTGACCTAGTTTGAACAAAGGTGCAGAAAAATCAATGAGCCCCAGAGCAGCCTAAATGCTTTGTTAGCCTTTTACTACAACATTATATATTACATGCAAATAATGGCACAAATTTAATGCTACTATTCATGTCAAGTGATTTCTTTGAATCTATACTTTATATTTTACAGATCTTGAACAGTAACATTTTTCTTTTTAGTGCAAAGTTGCTCAAGGTTCACTGGAGACTCTCTTAAATTGCTGCTTTCAGAGAAATAACAATGTAAAATGACATAATGATGTATAGCACCCTTCTGAAGACTTGAACCAGTGCAGCAGCAAGTCACTAAAACCTCTGGGAATGAAGCAATCTCCAGGGCACTATTGTCCAATTGTCCTAACTAGATCATTTTTAATTAGTTGCAATTAATTTCAAGTGACAGCACACTGAAATATCAAATTAGAAAGCACAGAAAAACACACTAGAATTTGGAACTTATCATTGTTGAATAGCTTCTCTATTACAGAAGAGAACTGGATCTGATTATTGCCTGCCTAAATCTATATAATTTTTATTAATTTGTTTCTACAATAAAGATAAGATATGCAATGATGTTGCTAGAGTAGTGACAGAGCTTTAGCACTTAGCCAGCTGGCATGCATGAGGCTAACAAGTAGTCCATAGACTTTTTCTGTTGAAAAAAATCAGTATCTATCAATTCTAACAGTTGTCTGAGTTATAGCTAAAATGGCTTAGGATTGTGGATACAACAGGTATACGACTTATCTACATTTTTGTCCCATCCTATCCTGGTGGATTGGTCAGTTCCTGCAGGAGAGTCTAAAAACCCAAGGTGAGGCACAGTCCTTATCAGTAGACTTCTAGAGAAACTGAGATTTACCCTTCTGTGGAGGTATGTTGGAAATCCTGCATTTGTCAGCAGCCAGTCTGAGGAATGTTGCTACCAAGACATGAAGCATGGTGACCCAAGAATCCAGGCAATGTCAGCCTTGCAGCAGTTACCTTATCCCTGACTACCATGGAATAAGCAACCTGTAGCAAATTCAGCATGTCTTGGGGGTGAGGAACTGCTGGATCTTCTCCTTTCTGATCAGTGCAGTCAGAGCACTAGAGTTCACACAGAGGTTTGCTGTATCCTAAGGCAAGAAGAAATGATACCAGAGAAGTGGCTGTCTTTCCTTCTGTATCCCCTTAGCACCATCAATTGACACCAATGTGCCTTAGAGATACAGACAGAAGTGCTATAGATCATATGTATCACAGCACAGATAACTCACTGAATTAGAACACTGAATTACACTGTTAAGTGTTTCGATTTTGTAGATATTGTCAGGCCATATCTATGACAAATTAAAATGCTATATCATCCAATCTTGACACCACTGACACCACTAGAGGAAAAATATGTCTATGAGGTCAAATGGGGCCAAATTTTCAATGAAGTTATTTTAATTACAAGAAGTGCAAAACAAACTTTCTCTAGTGAACTTAATATGAGTGAAAGGAGCTAAATCATCTGTAGGAACTGAAATTCTAGACTGACAACAGGGGAAGACACAGTGCTCACTATTCTGTGTGCCAGTGCCCTTCTATCACAACCAAAAGGGATAAAGTCCTCCAAGGAGCTTGTGTAGGCCAGTTCAGTCCTTACTAATTGCACTGAACTCGCCTGAAGGAGAACAGGTGGTATCATGTAGTGTTTGTTCTATTCTCTGCCAGCTCCTCTGCATGTAAACTAACTTGCTTCACAAACCAGTTTTCAGATGACAGCTACTGATACAGTCAAAAAAGTTACACACAGCAAATGTGGTATAATGTGGTCTTTGTGTAGTTTCCTCTCTTGAAAATACAATATTATTTCATTTCTCTGCTATTACTTTGTAATTTCACATATTTTTACTCATCAGATTTTCACAACTTGGAAATTTAATAATGAAAACGATCAAATTAGGGGGAGTGGGAGCTGTCTGAAATAATAATGCATTTTTGAGCATCTTGGTGGTAAGTGGATCAGTGAGACATATTTTTTCAGAAAAATGCAGCTGGAGGAGCAGTTATAGTTTCATCACCACTTAGCAGAAAATGCAAACTAGAGATCTGTATAATTCTCAGAAAGAAACTTGTACTCCTTCAAACATGGCCTCGTTTATTGAATCGCATTTGTATACCAAAAAGTGTTTAGTTAGTCTTACGAAATCCTAATTAACAAACTGGCAAATAAGATAACTAAAACTACAAAATTATTTCCATGAAGATCAATTTCTTATTATATCCTGCATTTATCCAAAACACTTTACTTTCTCCACTAAAAATGTCTATATTTCTTTGTGCAACAAGGGCAAAATGTTTGGAATAAGCAAATAAAAGTTAGGTCATGCATTTTTAATTTTTTTTTTTTTTTCAAAGCAACTTGATCATTCAGTCTTATTTAGAGTCACCAAGGATCACATTCATTTTATTACAGCATCCCATTTCCCCACCTGCAATTAGAGATCCACCAGGCCAGCTGCAGTGAGCAGCCTCCTGGGACCTTATGCGAGGAATGGGCCAGGCTTACGAATGATGCAGTAAAAATCAAAAGCACAAGGAAGTGAAGCCTCAGTACAAAACTCTCATAAAAAGCCAGGGTCTGATCTAGAATAAAATTCTGGTATTTTGGTACCCTGTCCAGAGTGCTCATTACTAGACAAATTGGTCTTTAATGAGGGAGTAGACAGAATTGGACTGGGCTCCTTTTTACAGCACAACCTATATAATTTCTGCTGCGTCAAAATGTCAAAAGTGATTTAATTTTTTTTTTTTTTCCTCAATACTTTCAAGGTCTTTTTCTGTTAGAGGGACAGAATCTTTCTATAGCTGAGAATCAGTGCAAACTGCTATAGAATTGAGGACTATCTCATACATTCACAGCAAGACAGAGGGAAAAAAAACCCACAGAACTATTTCTTTTCAGTAATGTACGTGTTTTTCTTATTACACACTAGATTGCCCCAAGTTACAGATGTTAGCAGAAAAGATAAGATAACCTGCCTGTACTTCAGCATGCTGGCTAGTGCATGGTTTATTTTTTTGTAGTTTCTTTTTTTCTCCTCCCTCTTTTTGGTTACTTGGCTTAATTAACAAGATTCAAAATAATAGCATGACCTTTGACACTGTTCCATGATTCACTCTATTCAAGAGCATCTATTTTTGTTTGTATCATATCACAGCATAAATGGTGTCATCTTCTAAAAGAGTGTGACAGGAGCTTAATTCCTGGTGCCTATGAATCAGGTCAAGAGCTCTGTTGATGACAGTGACTTAGAGATTTACAGTAGACCAGACAAACTATAAAAGCCTATAGTAAGGATTATGAGTTATCAAGATGTGCTGAGCTGGCACATGCTGCTAAGTATGTGGTCAGCATTATCCAGAGGGAAGCTACACTGCCACAGCTGCGCAGCACTCTATTACTACCAGTTAGCATCAGAACAAGTATCAGCAATAGAAAGACTTTAAAAAGGTTTGAAGGCAAGAGGATAAAGAAGGGAAATCAGGAGGAAAATGCATGACAAACAGTAGCATTTTCAGGACTGGCAACTCGTAAATCCAAAGGTTGCTAGCAAACAAAATGTACATTCAGCACTTCAACAAAACCACTCAAGGAAATAACACCAACATCAAATTGAAAGCTTTCTATTCCCTTGTTCTGGCAGGAAGCACGAGGAAAGCAATAACTGTGGGAGGCTGCAGTTTTTCATGCAGTGGATTCTTTGTTCATTGCACAGATCATCAACTGATTATTTGCAATGGAGGAATGGGCCAGGTAGGAAAAGGGCTTCCTGCTCTGTTGTGCTTTTCCTTGAACTCTAGGAATTCCTTTCTTGATCTTTAATATATATAAACACATTGCTTATGGCTCTACATATGCTTGCACCAACAAAAGCATATGGGCAGACTAGCCTTTCTGAATCACTGGCTCTTCACAGACTACACTAGAGGTGAAGTCTGAGTTTTACTTGCTCAAAACTGACTAGACATCCCAAACAAGAGGCAGTTTGAGAACTGAGATATATTTAATAATGATTTACCATGCCTCCAGCAGTTCTCAGTCTTCACTGCAATATGGATGGGGCTTAATAGGATCTTATATGTTCAAGTTATTTCACTTTTTATTTAGGTGATGGGCTTCACTTTTCATTAAGGTTTCATTTTTCATTTAGATGTTTTAGAAAATCATGGCCACTATGACAACTTTTAGGTTTCCCTGGATGCTCTCTTCAGCACAGATTTTAGACTAGAATGAGAAGCTGGGGGAATGATATTTACTCCTGTCATGAGTTTGCCATAACAGCTTCCACACTTGAGGTACCAGTGGTCTATTTTATTTTCAATGGCCTGTGCAGGAAAGTTGATAATACTGAAAGAGGTTCAGAAAAACTGAAGAACATACTGGTTTAACCAGATGAAAATAAAAATGTGATCATACTTCTTCAGAACAGAGAGAACATTTGCCCTGTCAGCAGTCATCATCAGGAACATCCTCCAATCTATACAAATTCCATTTTATCTCAATTGAGGTTGGTCCAACTTGTCTTTTAGCCCACCAAGTGATCTGGTTTTACTAGAAAGAAGAGATTAAGCCTTCCGGTGTGATAGGAAAGACAGCTGAGTGCCATCTGCACATTAGTAAGTGCACTTACGGTCTCAAATGTTCTCACATACATATCAAATAAAAGAGCTGCACAGAATGCCACCCTGTAGAGTTTCCTATAACAAAGGGCCTACTAAAGAAAATCATCCCATAACATTCTTTAAGATTTATTGAAAAGAAAAGAATTGACTCAGCAAAGATCAACCATACTATTCCTACCAGATACCCAGGCAAGCCAAGAACACCTTATAATTAATGGTACAAAAAGCAATTGAAAGATATAACCATTATACATTTTGGTCTGAAATGAGCAAAGTATACATGACTTCCTGAAATAATCAAATTAACTGCATGCACTTGTGCCTTGCAGCAAAAATCCCTTCTTCAGTTCTGAGCTTGATTTCTGTCAGGCTTACCCACAAGATTGATATGAGGCAGCTGTACCAGCTGTTACCCATTGCAGAAGATGGATTTTTGAATGGATACCCTGATCACCTGCTAGAACTAACCCATGTCTTATCCTTCTATAGAAAAGTGCTGAAAACTTCATTAATGAACCACTGCCGTTTTTATAGCCACCCTGGGTAACCACTATCTTTCTGTCTTTAGAAAAAAAGTAACTGATAAGTATCTCAAAATTCTGTATGTAAGAATTAAAAAATACCAAACAACTTTGATATACATGTCTCTCCTAAAACCACTCCCACTTTCTCAGAATCTTCCCATTGAATTTTAATATTATGATCTGCAAAGTACACAGAAAGTCATCTACCACATGGATAAGTGGGCTAACTACATGTCTGCAAGCAAGATGCACGCTGACCTGCCAGCAGTGATTCTAGTATCCAGAAATTTATCAGTAGAAGGCAGCCATACAGCAAATGGTTCTACTTACCCCTTTCCAACTTTTTCAACATGTAGGAGCTCCTTGAACTCAATGGCTACTGAACTAAAGGCTATGTCAAGCATAGGCACTTGACAAACAGATTTCCCCCCTACTATGAACATACTTGGCTGTGGCAAAGTCAGCACTTGCACTGAAAAGTAAGGTTAGTAATCACAGATGATCATTAAGGGTTATGTATAGATAACAGGTTACTATTTTTAGATTGAGTGTTGCCATAAGAACTGTAGCAGTTCCCTTGATACAGCCAAAGCAGAAGAAGTTTAGTAAGCCATACTTCTGTTAGAATTTCCTGTTTTCAAGCTACAAATGAATGTTGCACAGATGTTTTAGCACGCTAAGCAAGTCCTCATTCTAGGATACAATAAATCCTGTAATATGAATGTGATTTTTTAAAAATTTGATTAAATGATTTATGTTGGTGACATAGAAGGCATTATACTATATGATAGAAAAGAGAACTAACTCATCAACAGCACAATGAATGCATGACACTTTGGATGCCAAAACTAGCAGTATATAAGTGAAATAAAATAATTCTTCATGAAACACACGATTTTTTAAACCAGATTTACCCATGTCATTGCAGTTGGTATAGCCAAAGGAAGAGATTTTAAATCCATGTGGCAGCATTTTCGTGGGAAAGTGGAATCAGGTGGAGCAGTAGGCTCTATACAGGAGATGCAAGAATTTAATTTGAAACCATTACTATGTCATCCTTGCACATCATATTAGACCTACAATTATTGTGGGCATACTGTGTTTTTCAACCTTGGGACCTGGGTGAAATGGGATCACGAAGTGCACGCTTCAAGAGCAGCCACTCCATTTGGTTTCTGGTCACTGTGCAATATAGAACCTGGATCCCACATCCCCTTCATGCCTTTTGTGGCCCAAGAGCCACCAAGGCTGTGCAGCACTGATCTATCCTTCTGACCAGAGTGCAAACGTTAAGCAATGGCTTTTGTGCAGCTGCTGTGACCTTGGAATGGCAGATAGAAGACAGAGGAGACAGAATTGTGTAAGGAGCAAGGGTATAAAGGTATAGCCAAGAGGCTAGTGTCAAAGGGGCAGCAGAGGTTATTCCTGCAGTTCACATCCTGGAAACTAAGCCTAACATTGGGCCTCATCTCTTTGCCTGTCAGTAGCTGTCTGTGAAACTCTTAGACGAAGTTTGTGTCTAATTCCCTTCTAATGACTAATACAGAGAGAGGTCAATAGCCCTTCTTTGGCCACCACTTGATAATTAAAATGCTAGAAGTCTGTGCATCAATCTAATAATGGAAACCCCTTTGAAGATAAGTTAGCAGTTATGCTATAAGTATTGTTTGTTTTAAATCTGGAACAACAAAGTTATATTTTAATAGTTCTGTGTGTCAATCGGGATTTAGGTAACAAGAAATAAATTAGCCACAGAGTCTTATTTCGGTTTCTTTGTCATGTATACCATGAAGCATCATATTTATTCTGTAAAACTATTGAACTACTCAAGGGTTGGAAGCTGTGTCCAGGTCAGTGCAGTCAATGAACCTGGTATGTGGTAGGATACTGGCTTCATCTCTTCCACTAGTTAAAACATGAAAAAAAGCAGTTATGGCTAACACCTCAGAATGCCATTGTTAAGAATTGGAGCTTATCTTTCTTCTGCCAAAGAATTTTTTTATGATGCTGTACAAGCCACCTTAAGACTAGAGGGAGTCACCAGCTGTGTTATTCCTTAAGCTTCAAGTGATCAACATGAAACACTGGCCACTTTACTATTGACTGGTTTCACTTTGAACTTTAGATTGTTTTTGCAAAAAGCCAAAGACTGAGGGAAATCAAAGCATCTACAGCTTGGATACCTTGGAAAATTCTACCAGTTGCTTTTTTCAATCTGCCAGAATTCCGTGTGTATAAAATAAAATTTAAAAAAAAAATAAAAAAAAATTAGAAAGGTGAAAAACATAACTCAGTGGTAGTTTTGAAGCAGTCTGTGGCCACCTAGTGAATGTAAAATTTTAAGAGAACAAATATCTTTCTTACTCAGTAACAAGAGACTAATGGAAATAACAGTAAGGACTAACTATAACATTGTTATGGTTGTTGGGGGAGAAGATAAGAGCATTTCAGATGCTCTGTTTCCTGATTTAGAGAAACATCCCCTAGAGAGAACACCTCTAGAGAAGTATACAGAAGTCCTAAGGAAGTAGGAGCTACCAAGCAACCTTCTTTATTCTGTTCTGGCACTTCTTGATTCAAGACATTAAGCTGGTTTAGTAGTAGTCATTTCATGGTTGAAGTTGGTCTTCCACTGTTTGTGGAATATATCTGTGTAAGCTGAGAGGGGAATCAATGTTGACAGTGATAATGTCTATTACCCACCAAGCTCTGGGATGAAAGCAAGTATCAGCTTCTCATGGGGCAGGTGTTTGGCGATTCTGAGCCGCAGCGTCTCAGCGCGATACAGCAAGCTCACACAAACGGCAGTTTTGTCTGGCTGCCAAGCTGGGAAGGGTTTGCAGAGAGAAGCAGAAAAGGTCTGGTCTCTGTGTTTTGGGCTCTAGATTTAGGCATTGCTAATCTTAACTGCACATCAGCAGAATTCTGACCTTCCTGTCAGCCAAAGGGAAAACAGAAACAGGCAGAAGCCAGTGTAAATAGAGTTGCCAAGAGAGATGTGCTGTTTGTATAGGAGGAGAAATATGAGACCAGCCTCCTTTGTACCTGGAACTGGAATATCTCTATTTTCCCCTGTAACAGTTCACTGGCAGGCAGAGACAGTTCAGCAGCTTCCAAACACAAAGACACCAGACCCTGAGTTCACCAGAACTCAAGCTGAGGAAATTCAGGTTTAACTAGGACTTAAATGAGAGGCTTAAATCACAAATTTAACCAGGCAGAAGAAGTGGCACTTCCAATTTGCTTGAAATTGGCTTTGAAATAAATGTCTTATAGTACTGCATAGACCCATATACCAGTGCTGGCAGAGGTTTTTCTAAATCTGCAGTCCAAGTGTCTTGTGATCATTACAGGTGATCTGGCATTTTGAATACAAGAAAGGAAAGTGATTCTACACAGGCACCTAAAAAGCCTTGGCATTTAGATATTAAACTTCCATACTGTTTAATTAAACATTGTACTATCCCCCATATTAGGTCATCAAATCTGTATGGCTGGTCCTGTTATGTTTTACTTCAGGCTTTAAGGTTTGAAGTGAGGATACTACCTTATTTATTACAAAACAGGTATGTTTAGAACAAAGATGCCTATGCAGGCATAATGATTAAAGTTCTACATAGGCTTTTGGAGGTTTGTAAAGACATTCCTTTAAAAATGCTAATCTAAACAAATTTACTTATATCTATACCTATTGCTAATGCTTGATGTTTCATAATCATATATCCAACATGTATGATATACACAAACAGCAGCATAAGGCCTGCCATGCTGTTAGAGAAGTGTCAAAACTTTTTGTTTCAAAATAAGTGTGGGAAAAAATGACAATCTGGATTATTTCCTTGTCATCTCATTTGCAGGCCCACTGTTAGGCACACTGTTTTGCTACAATTTGCAGGGCTGTATTTTACTTATAAAGAGACATTTTCCATCTGCCATTCAACAAACATCAATTTCTCACTCTTTTTTTTTACAACCTATTTATCAAAAGATACTGTAGAGTCTTAGTTTCCTCTCTGTGTTGCTCTGTTCCCCATGCACTGGGCGTTTAAAACAGACTGTGCTTTCTCTTGCAATATGAAATAAAAAAAGGATGTTCACTTTGGCTCATCTGCTATGTCAATCACAACTGCTTGCAAAGGATTGCTTTATGACCACTACTTTATTGTTTTTGAAAGCTTTATAAAATTTTTATGCTATATAAGCATGCTTTTGGATAGCCTGTCAGTCAATATACTAGAGCTTTAAAAAGGTTTTAATATAGTATGTGCTGATTATATATCTAGTGCTTTACATTACATAATTACAAACAGCTTTGCTTCAAATAGATACAGGCTTCCTTCACCCCAGAAGCAAAGCCAACTCCAGTTGGAAGCACCAGTAGATAGTTTGAAATTGGAAAGGACATTGCAAAGCCATTTTAGTCAAAATATGAAGTTGTAGCAGGAGAAAAATCCTTTGTTGAAACTATTTGGAAAATTCAAATCAGCATAGTGCTACATCTCCAGACTGGAATACATACAGTCTTGTCAAAATACTCAGCTGGTTTAAGTCACTGTTACTCCACTGCTTTCAAAACAGCAATGCTGATTTACATCAGATGGTGAATCAGCCAGTTCTTTCTCTGTTTTGGATCATTAGAAGGTTGGTAGATCCAGCAGCACAGACATCCCCCTCTACTGCTGGGACATGGGCTCAGGGAGGTGCACACGGCTCCTCCCTACAGTGTCTGTCATTCAAATATTGATCCATTGCTCATTTCATGAAGTCTGACAAGATTGCAAATTTTGCTGATATCACAGAGTGGTTTAATTGCATTAAGTATTTGGGGGGGTTTTTGATTGTTTTTATTTTAATGTAAGTTACACAAACAGTAGTGATACATTGTGTAAAAAATATCTAAAAATCTCATAGTTGTTGCTTAAGGTTAAAGGTACAGCTTCTTCCTCCTCTCTCTAAAGAGGAGCAGGTAGGCAAAAAATTCAATAGTTTTATCAGAGGCAAGCAATATTTATTACACAAGAAGATCCTGAGAGGCTTGGAATAGTAGATGGTATTGATATATGCCTTCCAGGAGCTTAACTAAAATGTTATTCTGTATCTGCCATAAACTATAAGAAAATATTGATGGCTTTTTTAAAACTTGATGTCAGCAGGGTATAATCAGAAAAGGAGAGGATGAAATAAAACATGGAAGATCTTTATTCCTTTGCTAAAGGGAACTTGCATCCCTTTATTTTTAGAGCTGAAATCTAATGTAATGCTTATTTGGTTAATGGGGCTTCAGTTTGTGGTTTAGTTTAAACATTTTTTGCTCGCTTTAGTCTTACAAGGATTGTCTGTGGGACTGTAATGTCTTTTGAAGGGACAAATTGGTGAGCACAACTATTAGCTGGGTGACATCAAAGAGCATTAATCTTTTGTTCTATAGCAAGGCCAAGACCACATTAGTGCATTTCACCCAGTCATTATTAAGACTGTAGCCCAAGGGTGTAATAAATGTTTTATGGCATGCAAACCAAGGTAATGGAATGCAAATTCCATAATACATCCATACATTTATTTTCTAATAGAGTAAATGATGATATATTTTATCTAAGAAGAGCTGCTGAATGACAGCACAAGTTCAGAAATTCAGAACTGAAGATAAATATAGCCCTTGCTTGGTTTGGGACAGCTATATCTGTGAGACAAGATGGAAGAGAGTTCTGCCCTGTTAGGAATTACCCAGTAAAAAAGCTTTAAGAGCAAACATTTTCAACTTGTTCTTGAAGGTAAATCTCTTTCTGGGAAGGTGGATGTGGTTATCTTACATTTTTATTTCCAATTACATTTCCCTCTTTGAATACTAATGGATTATTTTGCTTATATTTGCCTTATAAATATATGGGAACATTAATGCATGAGATTTTATAGGTATCAGGGCAGGCAGTTTCCCAGCAGAACTTAAGTTATGCTTTATTATATTGTATCGAGAATCTGAGGGATTAAGAATTCTTCCTGAGGTACAACAGTTTAAGTAGCCTAAATAATAATATAAATATATGTCAGTGTTCTTGCTACTTTAACCCATCAAACTACATTGCCAAGGTTCCAGTAGTCACAGTGCTAGCTGACTGGATTAGTGTGTGAAGCCTCTGTAAGCCATTTCATCTGCCCCTAAGAAATGCTTTCATTTCATTCTTACCTTATTTCCTGATGATGCACAGTGCTTTTGATCCCACCTAATAGACAGTTTCATGTTCATTCGCTGCTGTGTTTCTCAGATAGAAATACAGTAACTGAAAGAGTAAATTGTATTACAGAGTGTAGCCCAAGTACACACTCAGGACTGATAGTAAGTTCTAAGACTATAAAAAGCCTCATAACTAACTAAGGAGAATGGACAGGAAAAGGTTCTCAGTGACAGCTGCACACCAAAATCTGGCTCTTGCATAGCCAGAACAATACAGTAATGCATGACAGGAAAACAAATCCGTTTGATTTCTGTTCTCTCGATCCTTATTCTCCAGGGTAGTATCTTTCTCATGTCATTCATAAGGTAAAAGGTTTGCCTGTGTGGAGTAAAAGTTAATGACAAGGACATCAAACTGTTCTAGGCCCTCACATAATTTTTCACTGAAGCAAGTTGTCTTGATGACTCTGGATCTTCTTCAGGATTTAGTTCCGAGTCACATTCCTGGCTGAAAGCATTTATAGTCTGATACAAAATCTACAGGAATTACTGGAAGATTCCCACTGGCTTCACTGGTCCTTAGATCAAGCCTTTTATAGAAATATAATATTTTATATATCCCTACTTGTGTTTTCTATCCTTGAGTGGAAGTTTATAAGAGAATAACTCAAAGGGACAAGTTCATTCCCACCACCACCAAGATTACCCATAGCTGCACCTTGGAGCCTCACTCTGTATATGGAAGCAGTCCCTTTGTGTCTCAGTGGTCCTGATAGTGAGGGTATGCAAGCACTATTCCTGTGGTGACTGAGGATTACTGGGTGAGGGGAAACTTTCTGCCAAAGGGAAAGAAAGAGAACATCAGTTTAAATGGATCTTTGACTAACACTGGTACTGACTGAGAAAGCATAATTAGTTCCTGCTGTGGTTGGCAGAATCTCACTGAGGTGGTATTGTCCCTTAGTTAAGCTTCATGGCCCAGAAGTTCTAGCAGGGAGTGATGAAAACAAAGACAGGCAAAACCATATAGAAAATCATTGCACTAAATTTCAACAGAGCAACAAAAGAAAAACCTGCAGTTCACACTCAGTCTGGGGTGTTGCTGAAATATGATTCTTTTAGCTTATGAGGCAGTTAGACCTTTGCAATAGAGAAGGATGACAAAACGAGGAAGAAAAGGCATACACTGTGGTACATATCTCTTACCTAATTGTGACAAATATGCCCCCAGAAGGAGACATGCAGTTGTTCTTAACTTTGCAAAGCACATGAAAGATAAATTCCTTCTCACAGAGATTTAATATACCAGACCCTCTAGTTGCTAACTATGATAACAGCCTCTGAAATAGCCCAGTATTAGTTTGATGTTTCTTTAAAATTTTAATAAATGTGAAAGGCTACCTAGATTATGTCTATGTCTTATCTCCCAGGCAGAAAGCTTATGCTATGAGATTACCTAGAACACCTGACTGAAGTCCTTGCTTACTGTGCTTTCAGGATTCAGGGACACTCTTGCAGGCTGGGATGAAATTATGGTGGGTCTTACAGTACTGCATCATGGAGCTTTCATTGAGCATCCGGGGCTACAGGAAATTTTTATCCACAGTGTTCTCTGTGACTTGGCATGACTAACTCCTCCTTATATTTGACTCACAAGAATTACAAAATTATGCAGAGTAACTACCTAATATTCTGATATAGATACACTGATACAGATCCTCTTGTTTACATAACTGAGCAACACTATTTTTACTGAGAACAGGACCAGAACCATCAGGCTTAGAGACAATTTGTCAGTATTAGTATTCTAGGTTTGGCTAGTAAATTAAATAACTTCAGTAACAAAGAAGCTAAAAGCTGTAATGAATAAACCCCTAAAAACTAAAAATCAATATTCTCCTGCCATTTAATATCCAAACTGAACAATTAAAAGAGTCTTTGGCATGACATAAGCACTCACTACTTCAACACAGGATTTACTGAATATCTGATAAAGAGTGAGAACCTTTGAAGACAGCTGTTAGAAAGCACTTAAATTTACTGCCCACTTTTGTAAGATTTTTTGAAATAATTGTTGTAAAACCCAGTGCTAACTTAGCAGCTATAAACCTGTCTACCATATAAATTAACTAAGAGGTGAAATCTCATTGGTATATCAATGAAAAAAAAAGTTCTAGTTTATTTACTCTTTTAAACATACTGTTTCACTTAAAGAATACTGATCAGATAAATTGTATTGTGCTAATTGTTTGGACTTGTAAGACAAAAGTGGGGGAAGCTTGGACAATTCTGAAAAATAGCAAGAAGCCCACTTCCACCTAACTTTGGTTATTTTTTTTCCCCAATGAGAAATTCAAATCTGACCAACTCAAGAAGTCCCTTGGTTTATTTGTATTTTACCAGGGCCTTTCATTTGCGAACAGTGACTATATTAATCATTACTTCATCTGCTCATTCCAATGACAGCTAGCATTAACCTCTGCTAAGTGATATGTTAAACTTGCAGTTTTTTAAGTGTCAAAACTAAAACAAAGTTCATTTAAGTGTCAAAACTAAAACAAAGTTCATTTACCTGTGTGCTCTCTTTCTGGCCCTTTATTCTGGGAATGAGAGCCCTTTCATTTTCTATTTCCTTATGAGTGATTAAGGTGAACTTGTTGAAATTAATGCTTAATTCTTAAGCAGATATTAAAGAGCTTAAAAGGAAAATGCACAGAAGTTTATGCAATTCTCAAGATGGCAAGAAGTTTACTCAATCTTATGCTTGAAAGCTATAGATGTCAATTAACTTCTCTACATTGATATCACAAAATTCCAGTTTGAGTTTAGATTATTGTCTTTTACTGGTAGTGTGGATTTTCAAAAAAAAAGGTAGGATATTTATGAACAGTCTAGAATACAACTGCCTCTAAGTCACACAAATGTGTGCATATAGGCTAATCTCACACTGTTACAGCAAGAACTAGGTTAAGGTTTGAAAAATCAGCTGTGAATTTGGGCGTTCCTTTCTCAAAGAAGAGCAGCTCAGCAGTTTCTGCTTTAAGATGTCTCCAGTTATTTACCCAGAATTACTGATAAATTGTTAATAATCACACCCAAACCTATTCCCAATAAAATAAACGGGAAAGATCATCTTACTGTTTTGGTTTGGAATAAGACTCCCTGTTACTTCTCACTCCAATCCCCAACAACTAATTTAGAGATATGGTTCCTAAGTTAGATATATTGCAGTTTCCTTCATGTACCACCGCAAACAATTTGCAGTTGCACACAGCATTTACTCATATGAGTGCAGCTGTGAAAACCAGAGGGGATGAAAATCAAAGGCGTTCTGTGTACTGCTCCACTTCACTTTCTGTGCACTCCCTTCCAAGCAAAGCACAGGAGCTAGCACAGTTGCTGAGGAGGTAATATGAAGGCAGAAGGGTGAAATGGCATCATACTAAGGTATGATGGGTAATAGCAAATCAGTGGAGCGTGCTTGTAATTTGTATGGGTTTATTGTAGTAAAAATCTAACTTGCATTTACAGTGCAACAGTGTAACATGGTGGGGTTTACTGGAGTTGGGATCCTAAAAACCTTATACTAGAACTTTCTAGCAAATCACCATTGGAAAAAGGGAAAAAAAAAAAAAGTAAAAAAAAAAAAGTCCTGTTTATAATTTCTCCTTGCATTGATTTGCTCATTTGTTATCATGATGAATATGCTATGCAACCCCTAAACATGAATAAATAATTTCTAGTCAGGTTCTTTCTATGAGTCTGAATATATAGTAATGTAAAAACATGGGATGGCAAAGACATGCCTTACAGTTTTCCTTTAAGCTAATTGCTTGCCTGTAAAACAAAGACACCACTGAGTCTGGACTAAGACCTTTTATATAGTGGTATATTAAAGGACATTAAGTGATTCAGCACATTTCCTGTATGTTACTTCATTCCCTATATGAGATAGAGAAGTTCAAGTGATTCCAAATATTTTAAAGGCTTTTATTTTGCCAGAAGATCCCTCTCTGCCTTTCTCTTGGCAGTTTAGGAACAGGTTGGGTTTTTTTTCTTCAGTCTCATTTACTGCTTTGGAATATTTTCTTGACAAATATATCATCATATTCACCTTTTCTGAAAAAGGCTAATACAGAAATTACAGTTACAATTCCACATTTTACTCGTAGAACAGAGTGATGTGGACAGTGGTGATGCACCTGCCACTTCTATGACTGCAAGTAACAAAGTGAAGATCTATTTTTCCAGCCAATTAATTTCTCTGTACCATCCCAGAGACAAGTTACCCTTGTATCTTTAAGCAACAACTGAATGAATAGACTTAGGTCTAGAACAGAGAAACAAATAAAGATACAAGGGAAACAGGACTATAGGACAACAAGATAAATTTTGTTAACTGTTATTGATAACTCTCATTTTCTGATTTATGATACAGGTCTATGATTACAATAAATCATTGGTCGTTCAGTACAGTGAGGATGGGCAAAAAGGAGAAACAATGTTGAGATAGGTAAGTCAATGTGTGGTTACAAATGCTAACTGAGATGTTTCACTAGCTAGTGTACTCATTCACCAGTTTGGCTGAGAGCATCAGATTCCTCAGATTACAAGGTGTGAACCCCATTAATTTGATATTGTGCAATATTTTTCAATTTATTTCACATTTCCACTCTCAACCACTTTAATATCTAAAAAGTCTTATTTACCTCTGTGCAATACAGGTGGGTGAGGATGAGGGTGGAGAAAAGTTCTTTTCCAGAGTCATATTATAACTTGAAGGGGAGGGGGCAAAAGAAGTTTTCCTAGTAGGTGTTGTATGAGACTTCAGAGTGGACTTCTAAATTATTCCACACTCAACTGATTTGCACACAACATTCTGTTGAAATTTATTTTAATTCAGCAATGTTTGGCTTGAGAACTAACTGACGGAAAATCATGAACTATTCCCTGGCTGAAGTCATAACCGTTAAAATGTGCTTACACACAGCCCTGGAGTAGTTGGATACAGTGACCATAAATACAGCTGATGACATTGAAGTTAACATCCTCAAAGTTTACTTTGAAATGTAAGAGTACCTCTATTATACAGTTTGTATTACAACCTCAAAACAAGTAGTCCTATAATGGACTTTTTCATACCTACAAACACTAGATATCTGTTTAGGGGATGGCTGTTTAGCAGAAGCTGATAAAATCTCCAAAGAACAAGCTAGTCCAAATTTACTTTTGACAGGATTCAACATTACTTCCAAGAGTTTCATTGCCTTAAAATTTCATGTGGTCTAAGAAAATATATATTTTTGTGCATATTTCTTTATAGAAGTCAAATAAAAAAACCTGACATTTGTTGATATTCCCTCCAGAAGAGGTGCATGCTTTCAGCAGATTGACAAGTCATCAACACAAGAACTAGAAGGCTGTGACTGTGGCTCGACAACAGGTAAGAGAGAAATTCTGCTGCCCGTCACCATATCTCTTCATAATATATGTATCTCAAAAGAAGGAGCATAGGCAAGCTTCTCCATGATACTGAAATATTAGTATTCATTAATTTCCTTTCTAGCCCTGGTGCACTGAGATACTGCACTGACAAATACAGGTCAAATCACAACTGATAGCTCTCTCTGAGGTATTTCCCTGTGTCTGGAATAGTTACACCTAGAGACAATCAGGTCAACGTGTATACTGGGGACCTTCTAAGGAAAACACAGGCTGTAACAATAAAATATTAAAGGTATTAATTTAACAGCAATTTTCCCTTCTGAATCACTAATAAACCCTAATAAATGTGGCCACTACTAAAACTGTTAAAGAGATGCCATCTTGCACAGCTGACATCCTGACAAATGTGATGACTGCCAATTCCATTGTGCTCTTGCAAAAAGTTCTGAGCAGGTTCCGGTCTGACGAATTACATTACATGTGCCCCAGAATCCCCATTAAGTTTTAGTTGAAAAAAATGACACTTTGTCTCACGAGCATATAAGGGTTAGCTAGCTCACAAGGGACTGCATTTTGTCATTACTGTGAGAAATGATTCACTCATACACCCTTATGCCTGGAAACAATTGCTCATGGAAGGACTTTTATCTGTACATACATCAAAAAGTTAAGGAGTTTTGTCCCAGTGGAGTCAGCTGATGGCTCAGGTCCTACCTTGCAAATGATTTTCCAGAATTTCTAGAGTATACTGGGTATACAGGAAATTAAATAGGCATTTAGCATTCTAATCATTCCTGAACACAGTGAGATTGCTCAGTGACAGTACAGGAACAGAGTGACTAAGCACTCAGAGGGGAACAGCAATGAGCAGAGTGTTTGCCTGGTTTGAAACTGTTGTCAGTTGAACAAGTTTCAAACATCTCTGTTTTGCAGGCTGATTCCAATACCTCCTTTCCATTAATACCCACAGAAAACCAGAAGAAGCCAAGATGATAAAGAATATCTTACTAGCCTAACACTGATTTAATCTTAGTGTGCAACTGCCATGAAAATGGGTGCCCCCCATAACCTCCAGAAGTTTCCAGATCTGCAGACTTTTTGTCAATTCTGTCTGAATTGACAGTTTGCATCCCTGATCCTTCTCATGCCATGGTCCCAAGAGCTCTGTCCATATCTTCACTTTTAAACTTCATCCTGACTTTCTTGAAAAACCCACTTTCATATATGGGATTAGATTAATTTATGAGTTCAGGACCAGCAGCACACAGATTTTATATTTTAAAAAGGGTTAGTAAGTTCACTAAGTAGCCCTGATCTTACACCAGAGGATCCAATTTCCTCTGAAGATGCTGATTAGAAGAATCTGAAAACAACGTACCCAGCCGTAACTCTGATGCAACGGCTCTGCAAGGGAAGGCCATGTGGTTAGCAAAATCTGGATACTGTTAACCTCTCACAGTTTTTTCCCAAATATATACTTGTTGTATTCTTAGTTTGCAGTGAGCAAAAAGCATCTTTCAGCTTTAAGTTATGAGTAAATTTCAGTGACTGGTCCAATTAGCTATGATACTCTCTCATTTTAGAAAGTGCTTTTGAAAGGCTCAACCTTAACTCAAAACCTGAAAGTCATATTTGGGCAAGAGTCACTGTCCCCTTTTTCAGGTTTTTCTTTATCATAACAAACCTATAGAACTGATTTGTTTCTAAGGATATTCTAAGCTCTCTAGCTGATACAAAAAGTGTTTTTCCCCTACACAGAAAACATGAATTGTAAAGAAGGATATAGTTATCTTCACATGCCACAGCAGCCTATCACATTGCTTGCAAACAAGAGTAAAGGCTACTTTAAAAATGTGTACCTAATCATAAATGGGAACTTATTTCTTCAGGTGGTTGGTAGGTATTAGAAGCTTTATTATTCTAGTAAGCTACTGTATGCTTTACCATACAGGTTCTTGTAAATTTGTATTTCAGATTTAGCATTTCTAAATTTTGCAGCATCTGTGACTCACAATCACCAATTTTTCTCCAACCTCACTCTTCAGATGTCTTTATGTCATGACTGTTCTCAAGTGATAAATATTTATAGCTAGTCGCAGATGTATAATTTGAAAAAGAAAGATTTGCAAGTATGGAGAAACTGAAAAAAATTAATGTTAATAAACCGCATAGGAAGAGAAAATTATAAATGCTATATGGCTGAGATCCATGAGAAGAGCAGGGCATCAATTTGCAATGGGCAAATAATTAATAACGAGTAACATATTCAATATATTTCACCTCCTTTTCATATTCTAGCAAATTGCACACCAGCAGATAGTGATTTTTTCTAATTTACTTGTAATTCACATTTTCCAACTATGTACTTTCTGCAGAGTTATGAGTCTTAAACAGTTTGTTTTAAAGTATTTCATAGTAAAAAATACAGTAAGAACTGCATTTAGAGCAATTATGATTTCAAACTTTAGATAATTCTTTTGTTTCCTGACTAGACAGGTGTAACTCTCAAGATTCAGTTTTCTGATCCAAATTTTCTTGTTTACTGGCTTCTTTACTTTCAAGAAACCTTACCTATATTTAATTGAACTATTCTGCTAGAAAGCTCATTGTCTTGAGTAATTCTAGAAGGTGACTAGAAAGGAAGCAAAAAACCCACAAGCAAAATGAAAGTGTCTGAAAAAAACCCCGAATTGATAGTCGACAAAGCGTTACAGAAGTTTTTAAGTACAAAATGGAATAGCATTTATCAAGAGTTTCAAAGACAGTCAATGCATTCAATAACTTTCTACATTAGCTAGTAAAAGAGATGGGCAAGAAAAGACTGGTCCTTCCTGCAATGTATGAGTGAAAAATACATACACACATGAGGGAGAAAAAGGTTTGCTTTTGTGTTCCTCTCTCTAAGATTATGGACGATCCAGGTTTTTTTCTGCGTTGATGTGGGCTTGGGGTAATAAAAAAATAAATAGAAAATCAGAACTATACTGGAAATGCATAGCCAAGAGAAACATCCGAATTTCTATGGAGATTTGAATATCAAAGGAGTTATCTTAGATGGTAACTTTATGTGAACAATGTCCAGTCTTTTCTGAACTAATACAAACTCCATTTTAATTAAAAGAAATCAAAAGCTCTGCCTTGTCCCCTTGCCTTATTCACTCACAAAATTATGTAGGCAGGATGCCTACAGTGACTACTTCAGACCTGCGCATTACCTTGGACACCTCTTGGCAATGCTAACTCTGTAGCTTCTGCAAGGGACAAGATACCACAACTGAGGCTTCAGCCTCAGAAGAAGGGTAACTTTTTGCAGTTGCAATGACATTTTGACAACTACATGTGTGTGTTTTCAGAGTGTAAACTGTTTAACTGATGTTGCATTCACATACGCATTAGCGTGAGAGAATTGTTTGATTTCACAATGGAAAGAGGAGGCAATTTTTAGCTCTTGAAGGGAGCTCTTCCTTTGTGAAATGGGCTGAAGGGAAGAGCCACAGAATCATCTTTCAGCAGAGCTCAGGCACTGCTTGAGGAAGTAATGTGCAGTGACATTAGCCTGGCTCCAGCAAAAAGCATCAGGCAAATGTCTCTACACTTGCACTGCTGCTGAGGGAACTCTTCCAGAATGACACAGTAGTCTACTGAAAGCATTTAGCTTAAGAGTTGCACATTTCTAAGTACTGTTGCTCATTTTAAATTAGAGTTCTCCTTTTGATGGGCAACAGAAGAATGTGCCTTCCTTCAAGAAACAGATATCACAAAAGTCTACACAAAGGATATGCAAGCTCTGACATGCCCAGGTGGAGGATCATGAATTCACTGGCTATCAAACCTCAGTCTAAATTACAGTGTGTGTGAAAGATCAGTATCAAAATTCAGACAGCTTTGTCATTTATTAATATGATCTTAGTAAGGACTTGTTGGCTCAGATCTATTTTTTTTATCTGCTGTTCTTTGCTTTTGGTTAATGAATATGCTGTTGAACTCATGGGTGTATTTCCAGCAAAAGCAATACTTTTACTTGAGCTCTTAAAGGACTGCAGTAGCACCATAAACCAGAGTGAGAAATCTTTTTTATAACAGAAGCAAAACATTGATAAATATGGCAGAATTGCTACTCTCAAATACCTTTATCAGTGTTGCTACATCTAGAGCTTGTCCTGTCTTAAGACCCAGGCTTCTGCATTTCTTTCATATGCTATGGTCTTAATATCAGACATCTTACTTATAATTCTGGTTTAGACCTCACAGTGCCCCATCAAATATGTTCAAGTTGTCCCTAACCTCACTGGCAGGTGTTCTAACAAGTCTCAGCTATATCCTGCAAGTGCGTGAGTCATATGAGTTTATTCAAAAAGTGAACAATTTATGGGCATTTCCCAGGAACATAGTTACATCCATGAGGAACACTACAGTACTATTCAATACACTTGAACACTTTTTAGGAAGCCAGAAGGAGCAGCTATTTTTCTATAAAAGTTGTCTTACAACAATGCCATCTGTCCAACACTCCACAGACATTTGTATGTACGCTCAGCACTACATGTAACCATGTTTTCTTAGTTTCTTACCCAAACTAACCATACGGTGCCAAAACAGTAGAGTAAGAGAAAGATCATTTGGAAGAACATGAGAACTCAAAACTATCTTCACTCAGATTCTATGAAAGTAGTAAGTGTAATAGTGAAGAATGACATTTTGTTAGAGTTCAGTAGACAAAACTGATTCTGCTGCCCACAGATAAAGAATAGTATTATTTGTTTTGAACTCATTGTTGAGAGCAACAACATTCCATGCTGTGGCAAAGGATGAGTGTGTTATATGGGAAGATGTCTTTTCCCTTTTCTCTCAGACTGGGAAATAGAAGTGGAAGTCCAGGGTATGGGAAGATTTGGGGAACCTAGCAGGAAAACTTGTTTTCTCACTTACCTTTTCACCATTTTTCCAAATAGCCTTTTAGCTATACCAACTTTTTCAAATTTGCTGTGACCTGATTTTATAGGACTTTGTGTTGCAGTACAAGCACAGACAGTACCAGCCTAGGCTCTGATGCTGGTTTAGTTGGTGAAATGAATGTGATCTGCTACCCAGCCCACTGCCCCCAATCCCAGCTGTCCTCAAGCATTTTTCTTCATCCAGCCCTTTCTTCCAAAGCCATGCAGCAGTAATAGGGTATTTTTAATGCACTTATTGAATAAAGGTGACAAGACAGTCTACCACATACATCAGTCATGTCAATGATATTTCAGTTTGACTTTAATGACATTTTTGGAGGAGGGGTCCTAAAACACATGAAGATCTGGGCTGACTACTTTCTGATGTATTCCTTCTGTCCCATGGCTTGGTTTTTCCAACCTGCATTTCAGGTTAAGGTAAGCTTTTCAGATACTTTTTGACTCAGCATCAAGGCCCCTACGCTTTGTAGTTTGTTGTTCACCAAGACACACTTTGTCTCAAGGTGAGAATTAATTTGATGTGATGTACTTCAAAGAAAGTTGCAAGGACCAATGGGAAGAGATCAAGATGCTCATAGTAGCAATTTCTGTCATTAGAGGTAGGTGGCTGTAATGGAGTGTGTAGCCTGGTAGGCTAGTTTGCATCTGTAGTTAAACCAATACAGCTCATCTCAGTCTGTTAAACTACTGGTTTGGCATTTTTATGCTTCTCTCCACTCCCCACTCCCCTCCCCCCTCTTTATTTTCCCCCTCCATTAGAATCACCTCCATCTCCAAATATCATTAAAAATTGATGGACCTAAGTTTTCCCATGCTTACTTGGACATGTTTCAAATGACTTATGAATAAATTAAGTTCCCCACACACGAAGTCCCATTGCTTAAGAAATCTCAGTGTACTGCTGGAAACAATCCTGGGCTGGCTGGGAAGATGAAACTGATTATTTAATAGAAGTTTTCCAACTCTCCCAGTTTTTTACCCTGTGGGCACAATGCTTTGAACTGGACAACTTTAGAAGTTTAATGAAATTTCTCCTACTTATATCAAGGTTAAATCTAGCTCTACAACCAAGAAAACAGTTTGTTGTTCATGAGCAATCCCTTTTGCCCTTTAAGCCTAGTCAAGGTGTTTTTCAAACATGGCTTCAAGAGGCAATAGAAGGTATATGAAAAAAATGGAGTAAGTAAAAGAATAGTATCCAAATTGGAGCCAAAGATACAACTTTTTCTGGTCCTTATTGAAGCAAAATTCATCATGATATAAACAGCAGGTTTGCTTGGCTAGAGACAAGCTGACTGGCCTATACATGGAAATGAACAATCCATATTTCAATGTTTAAGGGTGTCTTTTGACCAAAAAGACAGCTTAGAAAGTAGGTTATTATTTGACACACATAAAAAGGAAGGGTTTATGGACAATTCTGTAAGAACAAACACTCATTATTGAGTTAGTTAGTAAACAATAATGATAACAGCATCAGACTGGTGACTGCCATCAATGAATAATGAGCTTATACTCTTTGTGTATTTATTATTAGATTTTCTGTGCTCATCAGAAATTGAGTGTAGCTTTGTTCACTACATATATCTTCATATTGCAATCAATATAATGGCACACTTTTCATAGACATCAGACTTTAATATTAATTTGCTCTTATTTATACATCACAGAAAGACACAGAACATCTTCACTTCTATGATAAAGCCTTCATTCAAAATAAAGTATGGTTATATCATCACTGGGGTTAAGAAGATTTTATGTTTACTACTCAAAAGATTAATGGGTCACTCAAGCATTTACATTCTCATACATTTTTATGACAGTGCTATGAAGTAAATTTGATGTATGTTCAGAAGAGAATGATAGGTTTAAATGTCTAACAGCTGCTCTTTTGAATTTCAGCAATGTTTTAAGTGTTGCTACCATTTAGCACTTCCACTGTTCACTGCAATTTACTGTTTGCCTGCATTAGTTATTTGTGTTTGCACAGGAAGACAAAGGGAAAGAATTAGGTGCAGAGTAGAAACAGTTTTACTTCCTTTAAGCCACCTGAATCTAATCAACCTTATGGCAAGCTCTGCTCAGGAAAAAACAACATATTTCAGAGTGTTTATTGAAAGACTTCACTGAAAAAGCATCTTAGGCTGTGTGCACAAATACACACCCTTTCCTGGATCTAGTTTGAAGCTTGTTCTGCTTTTTGAAATGCATTTGATGTCCTCTGTATCACAAAACCAGTTTTGATGAGTAAACAACCTGGAGGGGGGCTGATATCAGCAAAACAGGCCATTCAAATTGCACGGAGCTGGGAGTGGCAGTAGGAGCAGGAAGTTCTGGTCTTTTAGCTCCAATCAACAGTTTCAAATGCTGTTGAAGTCTCTTCCTATGTGACCTGTACAACACTAAATGTAACACACTTGGTACAATTCAAAGACTGTTTAACACAGCAGGGAAACATGGTTCTCTAATCATCCCCTACTACGAGCCAGAGCCAACACAGGGGTAATTAAATAAGAAAGATCAGAATGTCACTACAGTCAAGAACAAGCTGTGTCAGGGGACAGAGCAGTCATCAATAGGGGCCACACATCTGCTTCCACCTGCCTTTGTGACTCCTTACTCCATGTAACAACAATACCAGTTGTTTCACAAGTACCTGTAGACTATCACAGTCCTCACAGCAAGTAGCAGAGGAGTGGATGTAGCAGGGAGCTGGGAATGCTACACAAAACCCTTCTCTAGCCCACTCTATGCTGCATACAGACTTAGTTCTGCGATGAAGTTACATGGGTATGGCCACACCTTCTCATTTGCCCTCATTTTGAAAAGGGTTCAGTTCACCCTGAGTCAGGGTTTCACAACTGTCTCATTACGTGAATGAGCAAAAGACAACTACACTGAACTCCAAAAGAAGCCAATAAATCTTTCAGAAGCCTAATTTTACTTTAGGAATGGCGCCTCAGGCAAGATTTGTGCAGCTTAGAAAGGGAAAATGTTCAAAACATTTGCAAAAGATCTGTAAACCTGGTTTGGCCAGTTTCTGCTGTGTTACACTATTGTGAACAGACTTAAAGCTTCATGGCTCCATCAAGTTGGAAAATAGAAAGAATACTCTGCCACTTACAGGAGACACAGGCTCTTGTTAAGTCTAAGGTTATCATTGCAACACGTTCATTTCATAGTCAACTTTGAGACTGGCTAGACCAATATAACATGGAATTTAGTCAAAGAAGGACTCTAACAGAGCTCTAAAACTACAAGACAGAGGTTCATCACCTATGTTACCATTGCTTTCTGGTCACGCAGAACAGAAAACGCAATCTTAGTAAAGATCAGGCATGCACATTGCTGGGTTGGTCCTAACCTTCCTAACAAGGTTTTTAGTGTTCCAAGCTACATTACTCAACTCAGTGACACCCTCTGGTCTAAGAACAGTATGCAGAAGAACAATTGTAATTACCTTTACTCCCTGGCACCTCATAGCTCCTCCAATCCTTCAGTACCTTGTCCACCATTAGTCATCCACAAGAACCCTGTACCTTCTGCAGAGGCAGTCAATGACTAGATACCCCATCCCAGTGCAAGGCACTTTGCCTTATGGGAAGTAAAATAGAAAAATCACTTGCTAGCTCCACAGCAAGTCTTATACTTTGGAGAGGCTAGAAAGAGCTAAAAGCTAAAAAGGAGGGGTGGGAGAAAACTTCAGAGAATAGTTTTTATAATATAGAAACTAAAGCAGGGTGGAACAGATAGTTTATCATTCTCTAAGTGATATGCATCTGAGAAGACTCAGTCCAATGACATTAGCAGCCACCCAAAAATCTATGAAATTTGAAGAACAAAAGGGGAAAATGTCCTGTGAGCTTTTAGATGTTTCAGAGGAGTGAGGCCAGCTGACTCAGGCATGCAGAGTGAAGTAACTCACAACTACAAAACAGAAGTAACACAAAAGAGCTGCTCATTACGATCTGGATGCTGGCTAAGCGATGCTTTGAAATAATCCGCAGAGCGTAGAAACAAAAAGAAGATGCAGAAAAAAATTTTATATATGTCCAGTACAGATAAATTGAGTTCTGAAGACATTTTAAGTAAAGCACACAAAAATGTGATCATTCAAATCATTGGTCACTCTGTCTACACTCATTGTACCTTGTTTCTCTAGGCCTTCTGCTGTACACAGTGATGCTCATACTAGTTTTCCACTTTTCTCATATATTGATGAATTACTTTAAAGCATTTATTTGAACTCAATGTGTCAGCAGAAAGACAAATTCCAAAATTATTTAACATGTGGCATTATGTCTAAGGAATAACTCCCTCCAATAGAAAAACTTTGACAATCAACTTCCTTAAGATTGTAAAAATACTCAAACCAAACTTTTTCCCACAAATATCTTCCAGAAGAGATTTATTTCCATAATGAGCTATTAAATAATTATAAGTTAGGTTGACATTAAGACTCATTAACATGAGAATTTTGAACAAAAAATGCTCAAGTTCATTTTTGAACAATTTAATTTCCAGGGTTAGATTCAGACTTCCTTTTTTTTTTTAACTTAAACCCTTATTATCCAGACAGCCTTCCATGAAATTAATTTTTAAAATATTTAAAAAACCCTAATCACAAATTTATATTATTATTTCTATTCTGTAAATCAGAAACAGCTTCTCATTATTATAATTATATTCTTTAGCAGTATTTTCTTCTATGCATAGATTAGTTGCCCAATTTCTTCAAACATGCTTCATTATGACTAATAAAACCCCAGATAAATAAGTGTAGATACACAAATCCGGAATAATATAATGTTATCATTGTTATTTTAATTTATACTCCCAAGAAAACTTAGAGAAAGGTATAAATTTACTTGCTGAAGAAAATAAATGAAAAGATAATTAAACTCTAATTAAAATTACACTCTGATGTACAGCTGCAAGGGTGAGCAATTCTGGCTAGAACATCATAAACCATGCACCTTAGCATTTGTCTGTACTTATAGCTTAGCATGAATTTATTTTAAAAAAACCCAACATGTCATTTCAGTGTCCAAACACATGCATCGTCCCCCCTAAATACGGTGTGTTTAAATTGCTCAATAGCAGTGGATTATTCACATGCTTAAGATCAAGCCCAAGTGAGTGCTTCGCTGAATTCAAGTCAAACTGACTTAGTCACAGAATTAGTTTGTGCTTCTGTGCTGGGTGGTGGGCAGAGTGGGGAGATGTGAAACCAGAGTGCCTCAACTTTCATAATTCCATATTAGAGGTGTGAATTGTGTCAGTCCTTAAACTCCTAGAGCAGAAGTGGAAGGATAGAGCTCTAGAAGGTGGACAGACACAGCAAGAGCATGGCTCACCCACTGCTTGACAGCCAGAAGAGCTGGACCAACATGTACTTAACAGCAGAGGCAGGATCAAGATGTAAAACACAGCACACAGATCACAGTGTTAAGCATTCTGCATGTAAATACATAGCCCCTGTAACTGATACCATGCCACGCACAGCTGCAATTCCTTTGCAAGGGCACACAACAGCTAATCCAGCCTGCCAATTGCCTACACAAAACAAATACACAAAGTGAAATACACATTTGCATATATGCAAGATCAAAAATATGGTATCATACAATTTTTTCTGAGCCATGTAATGAGTCACTGAAGAACCACGAGTAGAGGGGAGGATGCACCTAGATAAACCCCTACCACAATCTCTCTTATCTACTTGATATGAAGTTGAAAAAATAGGGATTGCACATCCACGTTCACTTTGATGTTTTCAGACACTACTACACTACACAGATGGTCCCTATATCCTACAGAATCCTAGGCAAACTAGCCTAGACCAAATAGCTCAGCTGAGGATCTTCTCTCTCCCTTCGTTACCCCACAAGCCTTTTTTTTTTTTTTGTGGTATCACATTTCATAGTGCCCTAACGTTTTTGTCAAAGACAATTGACAGAGCAGTTAAGAGATAGCAAACACTTGCCTCTATAAGCACAGAGAAGGAGAGTGTGAGCAAACGTACTCTTCCCCACTTCATGTTGTTGAAAAGGTATTTCCAAAACACATGAAATGAAATTAAATGCACTAATTTCTACATCCAACACAATCTCTTGATGACTTAGTAGCTGGAGTGAATCATCCAAGCTGTAGCTATGTTCTGAACTGCTCTGAAATTTGTGCTATATTTTGCAACTACAAAGTGAAAACAAAGTGGATCTAAAATCCTGCAAGTCAGAATGATTCTGTTTTACATTTGCTTCCCTAGGCTGATATGATGTGAAGATACTGAGCAGTCTAGAATTACTCACTGATTTTTATATGCTCCTGAACAGTTTTTATAGAATTAGAAACCCAAGAAATTTAATCTAGTTACAATGAGTTCTTTGTTGTCAGCAGCTATTTATATGCTTATGTTTTCACCACTGTCTACACAAAACATTTTCAATCATAAGAAGCGGCAGCATTAATTTCTACCTTTGGTTTTCTATTTCTCATACTTCTAGTCATCCTACCCTTAGACTAGCAGGATCATACTCTCACATTTTTTCACTTTGGGAAAGGCCTCTCCTCTGTAGCTTATGGAATAAACATCATGAGACAAAATACAAAACACTCAAACTCAAGGCATCAGCTTTCACACTGTGGTCAGCATTAAAGACTGGATTTTGCAGCTAGAAAATTTACAAACAAAGAGACATCTCTGACTGTCTTGAATTAATTCTTATGAAGAAGGAAAATCTATGTTATAAGTCCTGTCTAAAAGGTCTCACAGGACAGAAATAATTATGGAGGCCTCTAGAAAAATAATTTTAAAAGACTCACTATACTTCCATTGACATTAATGATGCAAAAACCTGTTGAGCTCAGGAACACAACTTCAATGCCTGTAAATAAAACATAACTGTAGGAAGCTATACAACATAACTGATGCCATTTTTTCCTTTAATCTAACAGAACTAAATCTGTCCACAGTGTGTTTTAAGGAAAACTCTTCTGCAGTTGGTCCCTCCCACTGTATTATATTTTGTTTAATTTCTACTCCTCTCAGCAGCCAAAAAGGTCTAGGGTCTTCTGAAGCATTTATTTGTTTCAGGCAACAAAGAATTCAGCACCCACAAAGTCTGCTTTATCCTCTCCTCCTGGTTAAGGTTATTCTGATTTGCAAAGCCAGTTCAAAAGTCGTTCTGAGCACACATGCTGTGAAATAGTAGCAAGAAAAGGCACTGGCAGAGGTAACACACAGGGCAGGGAGCAGATGCATCAACAGCATAAGGAAAATGTGCATGGTGGGGAAACGGCTATCCAACAGGTGATGGTGCTCTTTGGCCCTTTGGAGACTCAGGGCCACAATCTGGCCCCTGCTCTCCACCCATGTACTATTATTTTGCTGAGCTTGCTCCAACAGTAGATCTGGCTGTAAAAGAAAAGCCTCCAGCAGTCCCAGTGTAGATCCCTACGGCTGGGAGGGAGGAAGAGCTACACTCAGCAGACTTGTGCTTCATCAGGAGGGTTGGGGGAGGTAACATCAGCAGCTGTTAAGGCCCTTGCACAACTCTGCATTCACAAGACAGGACAGTGGTTCGGAGGACTTTGAAAGCCATGAGTTTCCTGACCTGCCTCTCTTGGGAAGCAGATGGAGCTTGGGCCATAAACCTTTATTTTAATTCTCCTTTCTGGCAGTTGAAAATGTTTTCTGTTAGTTGCCTTAAAGAAAAGCAAAAAGAAAGGAAAGCAGAGGCAAACTTTTCTAGAATTATTGGTTAATATTTTTTGGCAGCTGCACATACACTACTCTCTTGCTGTGACCATAATCGAAGCCTAATGTTGCTCCCAAGGAATGCTGTGGCAGTATTCCCACTGACTGCACTGTGAGCAGATTTGGGGCCTTTGTTTGGTCAAAGCTGTTCCAGATGGAGTCCAAAGGACTCCCACCCAGCACTCCAGTTGTAAAGAATGACTCTGCCCTTCTCTTCCAAAACGAGTTTTCTGGCTCCAGGTACAGCTGACCAGTTGGGACCAACAGTGGAAATGACCCACTACCATCGCACAGGATGAACCCTTGGGAGAAAAGGGCAATGCCATATTTCATCAGCTGCATACCTGTCGAATCAATATTAAGATGGTTATATTTAGTGTAATTCAGTTTAATGTTGCATATATGGAGTGAGTTTCTGCTGGTCACAAGAACATAGCTGCTCCTAGGATAGAAATGTAATTATAGTACACCAATGGGACAGATTTTGAAGGATGTGAATGCATAAATCCCAGTACTGGTGTACTTGCCCACATGAAACCATACCAGGAGTCTAATGTCGGAAAAATGTAAGCTACCCCAAAAGGAAACCGCACAATCGCAAAAGAAAAAAACTCTTTAGCTCTCCTGGGATTTTTAATGAAGAAAAACTTTTAGAAACTTACATTTGCATCTTACTCCATTAAGTACTAATATTTTCTGTCATTATTAGTGAATTACTAGCCTAGGAGTAATTTTTGTGACCAATTGAAGTGGGCTTAGTTGTCAGAAGGCAGATGTGCAGAAACAGCAAGCTCTTTGGTATTTCCAATTTCAAAAATCACTGATCACTTCTGAAAATTTAGGCTGCTATCATCATTATGTATTACTTTGAAACAAAACTCTCCCTCTCTCAACTTTGCTAGTAACTCACTGCTGATCTATGGCTGCAATTTTGTAAGCAAACTGATGTTTGTTCATGCAAGTAGGACTTCTGAGCAAATTCAGGCCAGTAGAAAAATAAGCACTACCACCCAAGTTACCACAATACCCAGCTTGAAATTTTGGTCCAAAGCATTTGATTTAACAATACCACAAAGTGTTGCCAAGCACTCAATTCAGATGAGAAGATTCACCAAATCACGCATAGTAGTTTTTCAAATCCATACTTATTCAGAAACTTCCAGGATAAGAAACTAAACTTTGTCCTCCCTTATGTTATGTGGCTGAGCCTGTGCAGGCCAAAAGCCAAGCACTCTGATTACTGTTCTAGTGAGAAACACTACAACACCAGTGCACAATACATTGCCACAAGGCACCTGCATGCTTAGATGGAAGATTTCGCAACGGGGGTGGGTGCTGTTACAGGACACTGATACCTTTGGTACACAATGCAAATACCAGCTTAAGAATTTGTTTCATAAATCAAGGTTTTTTTGGTATTTCTGGTCAATTTAGCCTCAGCAGGCAGACAGACCTCAAAAACATAGGGACATCCAAACTCTGTTAATATTTATTATGAAGAATTATGCTATATCTAACTCTCTGGTTACATTTCATTAAGGCATGCATTCAGGAACAAAGGCACATACCAAGCAAGTTACTTAGGCAATCCTTTAACACATCTAAGAAGTGCACATTGAATCAACAATCTGAAAAAAACAGGAAAAACACCAGTACTGTGAAGAGGAAAGCAAAACAATTACTTTAAAGGCTTTACTTTCTTTTTTGAACAACTGTAGATGTACCTATTTGCAGAGGTGCTTCATTGGCTCAGTTACATTACAAGACTAGAAAATATATACAAGTTTACAAAAGCCGAGAAACACGGGCTGGGGAGGGACAACTCTTTCACTCTTATTTTTTTTTAACATTCATTATTATTGACTAAAATAGGCTTGTTGGCTTGTTTCTTAGTACCATGGAAGCAATGATTAAAAACAAACCCAACAATATTTTCTTGTAAAGTTCTGAAGCAAGTAGTTTTCTTTTGACTTTAACAGACACCAAACTAGGCTCTGAGTAAAGTTGATTGTCTCCAAGTAACACCCAAGTGAACCAGACTTTGCTACCAAGAAACAGAAATAACTATAATGCCTTATGGGCTTCCAAAACCTGTCCAACAGTTTTGCCTTTGCTAATGTACATTTCAATCTGATGAAAGATAGGCAAGGAGCAGAAAAAGCATACATGAGGTATGTGATGCTTTGTGTTCAGCAAGCAAATTTGTATGACATTTTCTCCCTTCTGTTTTCTCAGTGAGTGAGTGAAAACTTGCACATGTTTGTCAGACTGGCCCTCCATTAAATGTCTCTTCATGGAAATAAGGGGATATTTATGCACAGTGACTAATGAATGGATGCATTCCAGCATCTGCTATTGTGTATTTCCTGTAAAGTCATTTATTATTCTATCTAACAAACACAGCGTTCTTGGGTTGATGCTTAAGATTAATGAGGCATTTACTCCTATTCAAGAAACAAGTTCAGAAGACACATTTTCTCCCATTCAGTTGTGCTGATAGTTTAATTAATGCCATTAATACATATAAGTCACCAAGAACTGTTTTATGGTAACACTGAGAAAAGTTGGCAAAGCAAGGAAATTTCAGAGGTAAAGCTACAACATAACACTTCCCTTTGTTTCCAGGTAGTACAGGATTCTCCAAAGAGAGGGTGATCTTACAGGCTACATGAGTAATAAAACCCCAAGATGTAATGAGCTGAGGTAATGACAGAATATCAGTCTTAACTCTCTGCTTGTGTGGGCTTAGTCAAATCCTTAAAGTGATTTCATTACAAAATTTCTCTTTGTGTAGCCTCATGTCATATTTTTTTCCCACCAGTATTAGAAAGAGAAGAAAAGAAAGAACATGTCCTCTTACTGAAATGTAGGAATTGATAGAGTGGACCATAACTGATGCTGTGGACTATGTGTTAAAGATATAATAGGGGAACTTTCCAAAATGTGTACTGTTTCACTGATATGACAGGAGGAATTTAATGGCTCTTTCAGTGCTCCCAGGGTATTTTTGCTCAAGCTTCTGCATGGTACCTTTTTTGACAGAGATGCCTAATTGCCAGGCCCACTCAGGCCAGCACAGAAAGCTTGGTGTGAACTGGAGTGTCACTGGGTTCACACTTCAGAAATACAGATCTGGAAAGCAGGGAGTGAGCATGGGAATATGCAAATGTAGGAGCGGAGGTAGCAACCAAAAGTATCATTAAAAGGTGGCACTTAACAGGGCTTCACAACTCTAGTCCCAGGAGAAAACAACACATCAAAATAAAGTTACACCACTCAGGCACTAAAACACAGGCCTTCTCACACTGACGTCTTAGCTAGAGCTCACTTTTCAACCACAGACTTATGAGTGGGTTAATCTCCTCCCTGCTGTCAAATGATCTCTACAGATGCACAGAATATGGACGAAACATGAAACACCTTGAAGACATCATTCTTACTGAAATAGGACAGTGGTCCAAGCACCAAATCCATTGATCATCCAGAGAAGTAAATACAACAACATACAGCCATATTACAGCTAAAAACAGCTGCTTGTCTATAAGAGATGCAGCTCTGATTTGGTTTGTTTGAGCCTCCTAATTATAATTCTTCTTTCCTCACTTTCACTTATCCAAAAGATTGGTAACAGTAAAGAAAAATAACACAACAACAAAACCCCAAACCAAACAGGCTTTCAACATTATTTGAACTCTCCAAATGAGAAATAAGCAAATCAAAGCACAACTGGAACTGCTCTTGAGGAGCACTATATCTCAGTGTGTCCAGGCTGCTGGCAGTGCTGTGTCATCATACAGCTTTGCTGCTCCAGCTAACACTTGCCAAAAGCCACCTCCAGGTTGCAGTGGACAAGTTCAGGCACAGAGATGGATGTAGAGTTTGGTATATGGCCTGCTAGAACAATGAACTCCTAGACAGTTGTACAGACAAAAGCCCATTAGCTGCTCTCAGTGTTACTGCAATTCCTTAAGTAAACCACCAAAGTCCATGGAGCCTGACAGGATAAATAAGAGGCCTTGGGAGATACATTTAGGTCTTCAGAAAATATTTCTAAAACGTGTACTTCAACAAAACAGTTTTGCTTATACTGAAAATTCAGTGATTAGCAACAGAAGACTGTATGAATGTATTTGTTATTCAAAAAAACACCCCTCTCTCCTCAGGTCTCCTAGCCAGGGGCTATAAATGGCCATAATACCGTAATAAACATCTGAGCCTGAAACAGGTGTAAGGATATGCTATGAACAACTAAGGAGTTAGACCTGCTAGACAGGTGTCAAGCACACAGATATGACCCACCCCTTATTGTGGGAGTAATACAAATAGAATTATATCTTCTGCAAATAGAATAAAATACAGGGCATAATCTAATTTTCATTGTCATTAAAGATAACAAATTTATTCTTCAAATTTACTACTCCAAATGGTTTGCAAGAAGTTTTATCAATAGCCTCAAAAGACTTGTGTTTTTTTTTTCCTGCAGGGGTTTCCCAGTGCTTAGCCTGCAGCTGTTAGCATTGGATTTCAAGACACACTGTACTAAACTGTATTAGGCATGTGAAAGGACTTTCATTCCTCATTAGCTGCGCATAAGAAAGGATTGTAACTTTTAAAAGAACTAAGCAGCTTTGTCAAAAACACGAATTTCCCTCTAACAAAAATCATACTTGTTAAAACTTCTTTTTTTTTTATTCCCAGCTGAACTATGCTTCAACTCAAAGCAAATAAAGTCATCAGTTAACTCCATTCTATTAGAGGACAGCATTTAGAGAGAAAGGGGGGAAAAAAAAAAAAAAAAAAAGGAAAAAAGAGAGTCCAATGGGTCCTTGAACAGTGGTCCCTTGTCTGTCACATCAAGACATGGCTTACACTTCACACACTATTGACCATGAAAAGCAATCTTGCAACTTTTGAAGCCCCATCACACCAAAAAAAAAAAAAATTTTAAAATTTTGAACCCCCAAACCAAAAAAAAAAAAAAAAAAAAAAAAAAAAAGAGCGTAAGAGAAAACTTTTCTTGAAATGTCGAGGTTGGGGGGGCTGACTGCTCTCATCTTCTATGATTAATGACTTGTGGCCTTATTGTGTGGAGGCTGCTGATTAGCTTCAGACTGATTAAGGCTGCAGAAAGCAAAATTCAGCTTGATAAACCTGGACAGCCTCCATTGCCCAGGCCAAACAAGCCTGGCACAGAAACTCTGACATCTAGTTTTCTGGTAAAAACATTCTCATGGAACTAATGTAATCCTGAATGACTCTGGGCTTCACCTAGCTGGAAACTTGAACTGCAATGTTTTACTATATCATAATTATTTTTCAGTCCTGTCCTAGTTCCCTGCTTTTTATCTAAAAACTTGCTTGACAGTTTGAGTAAACAGACATCACATATTAACAAATCTCATTCAAAACCATTTAAAATTTAGTTAAAAAGCAAAACAAAATAGCAGGTGGATACTTTTAATCCTCCATTATCCACTTATTAAAAAATGAGAGCTAGTTAATCATGCCTCTAAAGAGTGCACATAGCCTTCTTGAATGCTTTTTATAGATGCATTTAAAAAGAGAGCAAAAAAGTAGCAGTTTCTAAATTGTTATTGCCTGACATACTGACCACCTGCTTTACTGGAATACATGATGAACCTTTAATTTTGTAATAATTGCTTGCCATAGCTATAGAGGTGGAAGTCTAGAACAGAGGGAGTTTCAGTCCTTTCTTCCCTGACCCCCCTCTTTCTCTCCTTCCAGTCTCAGATTAAATCTGCTTATTAAGTTGATCTTCGTATGGAAAAGCATTACATTCCACTAACACAGGAAGGTTGCAAATACTTATGCCAGATTTTTAACACTAACCTCATCAAACTGATGCACTGCAACATAAGGCTGATTAGCTTAATAACTGATTACTTGTCCTCTGGGCACCAACAACCAAAATTAAAAACTTTAGCAGCTCACATAACAAAGTAATATGAGCTTATTTTTTCAGATACTTCCAGTTCCAAGAGAGAAGGGGAAAAAAAATTTTGTTTCCGGGCCAGTTCCAAACAGGGAAAGTTTCCCCATATTGGCAGGATGGATAGAAATGCTGATAATCTCCTCTTTACTGAATAATACCTACATAAATACCTATACACAAAGGATAAATTAACCAAATTATTGTAGTGGAATTACTTTTAATGTCAAATATATACATGTCTGAACATCAGAACATCTTCAACACATCAGCTGCTTGAATTCAAGAGGCTTTTCATGCTCTGGATTTCCCAGAGCATCCTGGACTTGTGCCACTCATTACTCACTTGCATTGCTCTATACCCACAAGGCACCTGTAGCACCACATATTGAGTGTTGGGAAAGGAAAATAAAGCCATGATGCAGAAGAGAGAGTTCCAGTATTGCAAAAATACATCCACATGAGTGACCGTAGGAGGCCTACCAATGGGCAAGTTTGCAGGGGTGGTGCTAAATTTATGATGAAAGGCAACAGATGGTCATTGGAAATAGTAACTTAAGGTAACATGAGATGACTGCAATAGGCAGTGCAAGGAGAAGGGCATCATCCATAGCCTCTTTCAAATCCCCAACAAGAAGCCTAAGTCTATGCCTATCTTGAAACAGGCGAGCAATCCCTTTGAAGCCAGTAGTAATCAGATTTTTAAGTACTGTGTGTCTATGCATTTATTTACACTGTAAATATACAGCACATACACTGTGTTCTGTAAACACTAATAGACCAATCACAGCATTGCTGTAAGGTACCACAGTACCTCCAGCACCAATGTCTCACTCAAGACCTGGGATTTAACTTATTGTTTATAAGCATTTTTCTATGCCTTACCCTGTTTCTTTTTTGCCTTGTTTTGCTTTCAGCAAGGCTCTTTGTAGTGTCATAACTCACAATCTTTCTAGTCCGACTTTGTTTATAAAACCTCTATTGTTCCAGAACAATGGAGTTGTGACCTGTTCGAAGGCAGGATTGCAATCAGGGCCCTCTCCGTACTTTCTCAGGGTGCGTTTTGTGATGCAGTGAATAGACCACGCAACCCTATTGATGTCAGCCAGGAGGAGAAAAATAGGATCCCTCAATAAATCTCAACATAAATCTTCTTGCCCTATCTCACCATCTGTATGAATTCACCTAAAGCACAAAATTATTAAGCAGAACAAGTATCCCCAAGCCTGAAAGGCTGAAATACTGCTTGCAGACCAGAAGGGATTTCTTTCATGTTTATGGCAGTTTTGGGGAAATCACAGGGATAGAAAGCAACAGGTGGAAACATTGCTTGGGCCAAGAAAAAGTGAATGAGGTTGACCCTTACATCATGAATATGCTTTACTCTTCTGTGTCAGTTCCCTCCTGTAGATTTCCTCAGGGACAGGTTTGTGACTTCTGATGCTTTCTTACCACCAATGACATAGGTTTTCTAATTTTGCTGCCAATGTTACAAAATAATTATCCACATAACACAAATAGTAGCAGTGAAACAGCCACAACCTTTTTCCTTATTTGAAAATGTCACATTCTGTAGTTCTGATTTTGAAGGTCATGTAAGATTTGCTTATAACAGGTTGAGGAAGACTATGTCTCTTTTGAAATACACTTCTAGTCGCTTGTCAGTGACTAGTCATTCAGCTTTACCATAGGTTTTGTATGTATGTTAGGAACATAAAGAAAAATAGTCAAAAAACTCACTGTAGAAAAGAGAACCAAAGGGAAGGGTTTTCTTTGACTTCAGTAGAAAAAGCCTCTAGATAACAACACCTAGGTGTATTCTAGGCAATGAAAACAACATGTGCATTCAATATAAATTTTCATTATTGTTCATGAAAGAAGAAAACAAAAAAGCCAGAACAAGCACCAAAACAACCAACCAAACAGAGCCTCCAATTGAATTGCTTAAGCTGGAGTGGGAAAACTGAAAGCACTTCAGAGCAGTGCTACCTTTTTGTCCAGTGTCAATACAGCTTCTAGCACAGTAGGGTTCCAGTTTGTGACCAAGTCTTTCAAACAGTGGTGCATTGAGCAACAACAGCATAAAGCCAGCTTAAGGCAAATTATTTCTAAATTTGAATTATTATTTATGTTTTTTAGCATTGACTCAATTTTGAGAGCAACAGAATTTTTCTATAATGTCTTCCATCTGAGCAGAGCATATCAAAGTGCTTTGCAACAAATTACTGGTTCGAATGTAAAAAAAAAAAAAAAAAAATTAATTGTTATAATGGAAGGCAAAGGATCCCATCTCAGTCATCTCAGTCAAGCCCTGCTAGAGGGAAAATACTACTGAAAATGCATCAGAACTAAAAGCAAACAATAACTGGTTTTGTACAATTACAATTGTGATGAACTAATGTATATTTGTCATATGCAACCTTATATAGCAGATTCCAGGCAACTTTTTTTATATTGCTTCTTAGAAAACACTTGAAAGTAAAATGATTGTTCAAGTAACATTAGTAAAATTGCATACTTACTGCTAGTACAAGCTATCAACAGCAGATCAGCCTTCTCAGACCTGTTTCAGCTGACCTGGTCATACCTACTCAATGGCTGACCACTCTGAATGAATGAAAAACAAAGGGGTGGGGTGGAGTGGGGAAACCCTATGAAACAAACACTCACCTTAGACATTCTCAGCAGAAAAGGATAGTCATCAAACAGGGCTCCTTATATCTGAGACACACGTAGGGGACCAGCCTAGGTGTTAAGTAAGGCAGGGGAATCCACTGCTGTTTCTCCAGGATTTGTGACGATAAAAAGGAGTTGTCCATCCAGCAACCTTCATGATGAATTCATTCATTTCTCTCTGTTGAAAATGCAAGGAAAAAATGAGGAAGCCAAAAAGAGCTCAAGTATGACATCCCTCCCCTCATCCCCTCCAGACAGGCAAACCTATTCACAACATCCACAATCTATTCATTTAGTAGCACTGAAGTTATTTGGCAACTCACAGAAGAATGTGTAAAAATTTAATTGTGTGTATTTTAAAATTCCACTTTCAGTAAAGCTAGAATAACTATGCTTTGCCCTAGTATAAAGTATTTTACAGGGTACTATAAAGCAACCCTACTATGCACAGAGAATACCTCTGTTCCTCAGTATTAAGCAGAACACTTAGTAATCCACCTCACTGCTTTTATAGTCTGATGATTGGTTCAACAGCTGAGTATCACCACCAAATCAATTCCAGGTGTCCTCATTAATGCCTTCATTCTCTGTGGCTATGGGATTTATGCTGATTACCTGGGCACTGAAGGGATGGCAACAACACCAGCTGCCATTGGTCCCACCAGCAGAAGACCTGTGGAAGGCTGTAAGGACAACTGGAGTTCAGGGGGTGGTGCAGTACCACAGGAGAGGGTAGGGTGATTAGAGGTACAGCTGGTCAGGCACTCCCATTTCTACTGAGATACTGGGTGTAAAGTTAATTGTGGTAATTGGGAAGTGAAAATGTTTATACCTACATGAGAGTTTTTGTGTCCCAAGAGCAGCACATCAGCCAAGGTAGCTAAGTCAGAAGTAGCAGCCAGAGAGATCAGAGTATAGAGGTGCTAGAGGAGGCACAAGGGAAGACAACTAGAGAACAGATTTGAGGATGTGAAGACCTGTGATGGCATGCAAAACAAATACACTGAGGTTATACATCTGTTTAACAAATGAAGATAACTGAAAATAGATTGTCTGAATACTGTGCAATAACTGTAATTGCTAGAGATCTGTAAGACTGTAGTGAGGCCAACCAGATTAGCATCAGGATAATTATAGGTCCAACAGTAAGACCACCATAATCTACTGACACTTTTGAGGCCATAATCATAGAATGGTTTAGGTTGGAAGTGATTTTAAAGGTCTTCTAGTTCTAAATCCCCTGCCACAGACAGGGCACCTTCCACTAGACCAGGTTTCTCAGGGCCCCATCCAACATGGTCTTGAACACTTCCAGGGATGGGGCATCCACAGCTGCTCTGAGAAAACTGTTCTAGATACCATGTTTTGTTAGATCAATTAGGTGTAAGGCCAGCAAGCTTTTGAGCATAAAAGATCTTGTTTGATAGCATACAGAATATAAAAATCAGTAACATGGGCAAAGCTGGCGACTTGGCATTTCGTTTATGATCCATAAAATTCTGGAGAAATAAATTTCATATTGCACAGTATAAGCCAGCTCTCCCAAGCTGGGTCATAACTGATTGAGGGACACCTAGAGCTTCTATTTCCACTTAGCAACTAGGAAATTAACTTTATTTTCAACAATTTATTGTGTACTACAAAGCTACCCAAACCAAAAACAGTGTGTATTTTAGATGCTGTATAAAAATTAGTGCCCTGGGATGTGTGTGGGAAATAACCAGTACTTAAAGTTGGTAATTAAGATTATTAATAATAGTAAAAAAAAATATGCATTCTTCAAGCAAGCCATCATAATGCTTAATAATTGATTGTAATTTCCTGTAATAAATACTAATGAATCCATTTATAAAGTAATGTAGCTTTATATGTTTATTCACTTTCCTAAGAAATATTTGTGTGGTGTTATGTCAACTAAAATATATACTAAAATAATTTATAATTATTTATTATCAGTTTCAACACTTCTTAATAAAAAGCAATTGTTTCACATAAATACTAAGGGAACTTTCAGAGCACATCTGTGTCCCTAGCAAGCACTCAGGCTGGTTTGTGAATCCTTTTAACATCTGTGAGTCTGCGTGATGAAACTGCGCCAGCCAGCTGAATTTCCCAAAGAGCGGAATTAGCAGGCCTGCAGGGAGGACCTAGCCCTAACCTGGGATTTACCATCATCCAGTCCGTCTGTCTCCAGAGCCAAACATTTCCACTGGGAAGAGATTCAGTCACTCCTCAGAGAGAAAGTCATTCCTCTAGCCCAAAGACACTGCGTACCGCTGCAAAATCTCTCCCACCCCTATACAGTGTCCTACCTTTCTTGAAGTCTGTCCATATACTGCTTCAACTGCTTCATCCTCTAAGACAGAATTCCTCTTCCTGCATTAACTTTGCTAGGACTGCAAATATTTATGACAGCTTTTTCTATTCAGCTGTTTGATTCATCTGTGAAGGTTATTGGGCCCTGCATTAACCTCTTTTGTGCCACATGGCTGTATATCTCCTGCTGCACTTGCGTTCCTGATGTGGAACATCTCTTGTCAAGAGTGGCAGCAATAACCAGGGCAGTGGCCTCTGTGGAGCTCCAGGAATGTGACTGCAGGCAGACCAGGGGACACAAATTTCCTGCCTGCTGCAGGCTCAAAGCTAATAGTGAGGCCAGTGGTTAACTATTTCACTGCACATGCTGCAAGAAAGATGCTGTCCCATATAGGAAATGTGAGCCTGCAATCCCTGGCTGTAGGATCAATGTGATCAGCACCATCCTACCTAGTGCCTAGAATTGAATCAGGACTGGACCAGTGTTGTCCCTCTAGGCACAGAAGATCGCATCCTTCACAGCACTAATAGGAGTGGTGGTGAGGCACATGGTAAATAGGCCACATCAAAATTCTCTCTTTGTAAATCTGTTGCACCTGGATCCCCACTGCTGTCTCTCGGGGCACCTCAGAAGGCCCAGACTGCACCTGTGCAGCACAGTGGCCTGCATGCCCTTGCCTATGCTATTGTTATGATGGGCTGACAATGCCTTTACGGTACTGTTTTATCTGATTCATCTCCCAGCTGTTCATCCTCCTGATTTATGCCATCAGCACCAAAACCTGATTAGCAAACAGAACAGACGGAGAGGGATTCACACCGTCCTTCTAAGGTTTATGAGTGCCGGCATGCCTCTTTTATTCCTCTGAACTTGAAATCCTGGGCACATCCACTGCCTGCCTCTTTGTCAGGCACCTCCATGGTGTTTGACGGTAGCTAGTTGTCTTCTCATTTAAAGGGAATTCCGGATCTGCCTCAGAAGATTCAGTAGACACAGTATGGGTTGTTGTGGGTCAAGGAGTAGGCCTTACTTCAGCCCAAAGAACAAAAGTAACATGAGAACTTTCAAGGGCACCACTAACTGATCTGTTCTTGATTCCCCAGCAAAGGACAAAACAGTCCCAGGCTGGCAGTAGCTAGGCCTCTTCGTCTCAAGAGCAGCATGACAAGAGTTGGATATTATCCTAGGGCTTCTGCTGCTGTTTTAAAAAGGCAGGTCTTGATACAATCACCAAGACATCATGAAGAGTTGCAAAATTTGTGATCTCAAGGTGTCTCTGGGGTACTGCAATGCAGTTGTAGCAAAAGGGAGGAAGCAAAGCCCAAGGAGCTCAGATCTGGGGCAATTCTTTATTAACGTACGGCTGCCATTCTGCTTGCACCTTTGCTGTACATGTGAAGCTCTACAGGATGAGGTTAAGAGCTGAGCTCTGTGGCTGACTCATCCAGCAGACACAGAGCTCCCCTGGGCTTTGCTGAGAAATACAAGGAGTAAAGGGATTAGATTGTATTGTAGGTCGAGAGCCAGTTTTGGTGGAGTGTTAATCTCCAAGAGTATCATTGCCAAAGTCACTTCTTAATGTAGCAGTTCAAGAGACAACCTCTGTCTCAGGACCTGAGGCTAACCTATTTGATGTCACAGTACAAGTAGAGCAGGCACTGGGTTTGCAATGTATATTTGACGTCTAGTGTTGAAAAGCGAATTGATTGAAATGCTGTCAGGCTGCATTTTGAATGATTGCACTACTAATGTCACCTACAGGCAACTTGATGGACGTTCTGCCATACATAGAATACAGTAGGCTGGAAATCATCATTTGCAAATCATCACCTTTGAAAGTACAACAACCAATTCAGCTGGAAAAAAAAAAAAAAAGAATTGGAAACATGTTGAAGAAACATTAACCTGAGGAAGTGAGCAAATCAAAAACACCAAATATTTAGGCTCATGGATTTCTCATTATGGGAATTTTCAGCCTACTGTATTTCTTTTGGGGTGTTGCATTTCAAAACCTGTATTTTGTTTGGTAATGTAATTCTACCACAGGAAATCTAATCAGGTTGTCTTCTAAGTTTTTACCAGTATACATCAGTATGGAACTTTAGGATTTTGTTCATTTACGAAAGTAGTTTTGCAAAATCTGTCACTATATACAAATGTGACAAAATGAGTAGTAGAACATTGGAATATTTTTGAAAGGATATGGGGATTTAGCTAAATAATTGTCATTAAGATTAACAAGAACTTAGTGTTTAAATTATATAGTTGATCATATAAATCACAGTTTTGACCTGTATTTCCTTGCCCTGACAACAACATGGGTTAGTGTTAAACATTCATGTCACAGGATAAAGACAAGGAAGATTTCCTTATTTCCAGTGTCTACTATTCTCCTAAAAGTAGAATTCTGCTACTAATTTTATGTCAGTCTGGAGATTAATTTTAGCAATGTGGTAATACCATTGGCTAGTAAGCACTCACAGAATGGACATCCGAGAAGGAAGAATAGACAGGACTGAGGAAATATCAGTATTTCACCACAGTCACCTTCTACTGTCAGCTTATGTTAGATAGTCAGCGATAATGCTGAACAGTTTCTTCAAGTACCCTTCTACCAAATTATCTGAGAAATTTGGTATGAATTTACTGTGAGTGTATTGTTCTAAAAATCAACAGCAGAAACTGGCATACAGGTTAGATCTTTAACTGTTTCATTTAGAAATAGTATGGGTTTTTTTTCATATACCATTGTATTTATATATATCCCCAAATAAATTATGGTCTCCTTGAGCATTACAGAACACAGTATCTCATCTAGAAGAACATTTCAAATTTTATATAAATTTAGTTCTGCATCAGGGAAACTCTATTCGTTCCACTAACAAATGGGAACAGGAGACCATTTTGAAACTGCACCAAATCACATAGCAAGTTAAAGACTTCTGTGCCTTCAGAAAACAAAAAGATTTCATGTTAAGGCAGGAACTGCTTATACAGTTATAATACCAAGGAGAAGAAGTAATGGATTTCTTCTCTGGCCCCTTGAAAACCCAATACTCATGGTACCACATGTAGGTAGCAAAGAAATATTCAAGCAGACCCTGTTTTTCTTGAACAGGGAACATGGGACAGGGCCATGGAAAGACCAGAGCTTGACTAAAGGATGGCTGGCTGGGACTACTTACCAGGAAGCAGAAAGAGCAGGACTTCTCCAGGGAGAGAACAAGCTGGGAAATGAGGGTAACCTGAGTGAAACCCCACATTGCCTGAATGGGACCAGGCTGGTGGTTGGCATGAGGTCCATTGACAGTTCAAGACAAGGTGAAATAAACACTCAAGGGTAGGATCCTCCCACCGAGCCCAATGAAGAGAGGAGGCTGAAAATGGATTTGTGGCATAGGTCTAAGGTACACCCAGGATACAGGACAGGAAACCAAACTACCTTGCAGGGCAGGTCTGGAGTCCACCCCAGAAAGCCAGGCAGCAAGCCAGAGCAGCAGATGGACGGCACTGGAACATCTAGAGTTTGGCTTAGGGGACTGCTAGGTGCCCAAGGCTGAGGTGGCCTGGACCTGCAGGTAAGGGTTGTGGCTGGGGGTCTCAGGTGAACCTCACCAGAGCTATTACAGTCAATAGGGCCCTCATACAACCCAACCTATACTTTGAAAGGAGAGTCTAAAGCCCTGTTCAAGCAAGAAATGCTGCTGCTTTACCTTTCAAAGAAAAACATACACCCACTCTTATGCTGAAAGGCTTCTGGCCAACAAAAGATCAAGTGTTTCTTCAGCACCCAATACAATCTCCTATATTGGCATGTGTTGGGACCAAAAAAAATCTGCCCAACAGGTCATGGGCATCTTTCCTCTTGTCTGCTGTGTAGACTGCAAAAAGCAGTTTAATGAACAAAAGTTCAACTATATAAATACTTACATAAAAAATAGACCAAAAAAAGTACCCAGGCTATAATTTTTTAATTCCTCTTTCCAAAATGAGCCTTAAGTCATTAACTCTGATTAAAAATTGGGTAAAAGCCTTAAATCAGTAAATAGTAGGCTCCTTAGCTTGTGTGTCAGTTTAAACACAAACAAAATTAATGACTTCTAAGGGAATCTTTCAATATTTGGAAATTAGCTGGCTGCCTGATTACCAAGAATTTGTATGCACATTTTTTTCTTTCACTGATCTGCTCTTTCAACATCAGGAATGGTAACACTGTGGGAGCTGTTTACCCAAGATCAGCGTGGTTCAAGTGTTACTTTGGATCTCAGTTAGCATTTCTTGGGTTTTAAATGTTTAGTCCTTGGGGGGAAGTGAAAATGACAGCAGGAAGAACCTGAGGTACTAAGTCCTGCTGAAACTGGCACTTGATGACAGGAGGGGAATGAACACACCAGGCACTACATTTTATGATAGAACAAACAGGGAAGTTTGTATTAGATTGTATCAACTTCTGCTGTGCCTTGAGCACATCTGAAAGAAAAGAAACAAACTGATGAAAGTTATAGGGTACAAAAGCAAGAAGACTGCCTGGAGAACAGGAAGTTGGGAATATGTGTAAAATGGAAATAAACCATTGAGGGGAAAAAAAAAAAAAAAGACCTGTCACCCCTCTCATGAGAACTATTGTAAGTGTTCTGTTTTGCAGTTCAGCTTGTTCCCTCCTCCCTCACCCCCAGTCCCACCAGAGGGAGACATTTTGCCCAGGGGGGAATGGCTTTGGCATCTGATTATCTGAGCCTCACATCAGAAAGACGAACAGTTTCCTCAGAAGTAAAACAGGCAACGACAAAGGGTAGGGTGTGTGAAGGTAGTGTGCAAAAGCCATGTTTGGTTAGCCTAGGATATTAGTGTGGCATCCACCACACAAGGAAATGATGCCTTATAAGAAATAATAGGAGCCATGGATTCCTGTTTACAGAAAGCAAACATCAGATTGTCACAGAGCTGTGAGGCCTGTGTGGGCGAACTGATTGATCCATGGGTACAAGCACCCCAGCTCTGAGCACTCACGTAGAGTTTGGACACACAGACACTGCCAAACATCTTGCTGACCCTACTGTAGGTAACCTATTTCCAAACCTATATAGATGTTGCATCCAGTTGCGGTCCTGTCCTCCTGGACAGTGTTACTGAGCACAAAGAGTGGACCTTTATTTCCTGCTGCCATCACTTGCCATTGATCAAAGTTAGAGCAGGGTGATGAGCCACTGCAGAACAGAAAGGTTGTAATACACTCTTCCAGGAAGACAAATGCTTTCTGAGGCTTACATATAGCTATAGCTATAACATAACCAGCCAGCCAGCCAGCCATCTGTCCCTGCACTTACAAACAGTCTGGCTTAGTAAGGATTCAACAGCAAAAGACAGTTTGCTCTCCCTTTCAGACATGCTACTCTCTTCCTCAGTAGGTCAAAGCCCTCTCCCCAAGCTGCAGTCATTCTTGAGAAATGCTAGCAGGGAAGAGCAATGCCTGCCTCTTCTGTGGTACTTTCCCAATATATTTGTAAATCTGCAACACTCTGAGCAGGCCACGAATTCCACAGGCCAAACTGTAAACACTGCAGAAATTCGAGGTCCTTGACATTTCACGGAAAGCAAAGCCATGAGGCTGAGGAAAACAAGCTAAAGGCTAAGTTAAGATATGTCTACCAGCTCCTAAGAAGGATCAGTTCAAATAAGGAACTGCAGTCACAATTTCCTCTGTGATTGTCACTTTCCTCCAGTGAAGAAATAGTCTGCTACTGGCCCTTGTCAGGAACAAATTACTTTCCCTTCACTGCCAACTCAGCTCCACATGCCCTGCACAGAAGAGAAGCAGCACTGCAAAAAAGCCAGTTTTCCCCAGAGGTTATGAACTACACAGGCTGATAATCTGTACAGATCATTTTAAAGGGGTAACTTACCCTACATTTATGGAGAGCAGTATAAACGAGTAAGTGGGAGTTTTGCTCTAAATGAATTGAAATAAATCTGCCATGCAACATTTTGCATGGGAATTCTCATCAATGAAGATTTTTAATGCCCTGAGACCAAGCTTTAGGGAGGGCTAAGACAAAATCTAAACAATAAAAGAGATGTGGTGAAAGCATATTGGTATTTTAGCTTATATTCTCGGATGGAGCCAATCTGTATAAATAAAAAATATATTTTTTAATTAAAATTAATTACAAAGAAAAATTTTTTGAGACATACTACTTTCAGACTTCCAATTTGCCTGCTTTTAGTGTGGGCAAGATAGAATGAGCAAAACACAGGGATTCTGCTCAGGCCTTCTTCATTTCATCCTTTTAAAAAATGTCACTTATATGAGAAAAAGGGGAAATCATCCACAAACAGGGTGCCAAGTGCAGGGTACTCACATTGGAGGGCCATTTGGAGTTTATTCTATGACACAGTTGTACAGTCCTTGTTCAGCAGTTAACATCAATGGTATCTTCACTGAGCAAGGTGTGTCTGTCAGAGTTCAGGATTCTAAGCTGAAGAAATTGTTTTAAAATCCTGAGAACAAAATCACTAATGCAATGATGTAAGCTTTACATGAATTCCATTATCAACAAGATTTTCTTCTTCAAATGTGGATTTCCTAGTTTCACGATTAGGAGGTGTACTTTGGTGCTTTGCTTTTCTTTACCAGTATTTGTTCAGTCTAAATGAACAAATGCAACTTTGCTGCATTTATCACACTTCAGTCCAGATTTGGACAACTCTTGCCTGTTTACTCAAGTTTCTGGACTTGTTCTCTGCTAGGCAGAGAGTACTCAATCCATGTATTCTGTTGATTGTTTCAATGTCTAAAATTAGCACTGTGCACACTCGCTTCCTCTACCTGGTGGCATGCTCCCCAACAGAACCAGGGGCAGGCACTCGGGTATAAAGGCCTAACTGTTGCTTTTTAGACAGGAGAAACCAGAGATTTTTATCTTTAACTTTACGTACAAGGAAGAGATCCCAACCTGCTCTCACATTCAGCACCGGTGACAAGTACCATTTTGATGACATGGTTGCTGAGCACAAGCAGTGGCATCCATCCTAGAATATGATTAGCAGTACCTACAGCTCTGACGAGTCCAAGCATGGTAAAAATTATGTGGCAGTTACAGGACTGCACAGTTGGAAAGGTTAAAGAGAATCCTCCTGTCTCTCCTTCCTCTCCTCCTCCACTCTTCCGTTCTCGCGAGGATCTCTTGGGACACCCCTGCTAGAAAAATGTTTGTCAGAAAGCGGAAGGCAACCCAATGGGAAACATCAGTGAACCTGTGCTTACTTTATTTAGAAATGACACCCCATCCCTGTCCCCTGGGGCAAAACTTCTTTTCTAGACATGACCTCAGAGATGTGCTACATGCACCCTGCACAATTTATCACCATGCTGCCTATAATTAGGTTTGTTAACATACAGCCTAGTGCAGTCTTGTTGACTGGGAACTTAATCAAGTTACTATTGAGTTCTTGTATGCATTGCTTCGGGTGACTGTTTTACTTGTAGAATTATAGCTGTGACCAACATGAGGAAATTAGCTCTGGACACAAGTTTTTTACTTTTTTTCCCCCTACATGTGAAAATATTTAGCAAACAGTGACAATGATGGAAAACAGTAGGAAACAAAATGTTCTACATTAGTATAAAACATGAAAAATGCAGCAAGGACCCTCAGTGGTACAACATGTGTTATGCTGGCTGGCAGTCCATTAGGCTTGATAGACATTTCACTTACCTAAGTCAAATATAACAGTCTAGTATTCATTAATATAAGAAGGGGGTTGTGGAATCAAGCCTACCATCTGGTTAGAACGACAGAATAATCTACAACTCATGATTAGGTCTAAGGAGTGGAATTTCACTTTAATCTTTTTCATTGCTCGAAATTTCCATCTGCGCAGTACGGCACATCATTTTTCTTCAAGACAAATGTGCTGTTTTTCATGTTCCAAAATTAGATCAGAAGAAAACGATTAATCATGTCATGGCCTGGGAAAGGAAACAAAGCCCTGATATTTCTCTCTCTCTCTCTCTTTCCCTCTCTTCCCCCCCCGCCTCCCCAGCCCCTCCCAGCTCTGGCTCTTTGCAAGGTCCTTTCTTTCCCTGCCTCAATTTGCAACACAACTTTCAGAGATTCACATTGTGGTGGGCTACAAACATTCATGCAGCAGGAATCTGAAATAAAGACACGGCTTTGATTTGCATGGCTGTTTTTATTTCCCCCTCGCCTTCACCTCTCCCCTACCCCCAGTTTGCCACTTCATCTTTTCCTCCTCCTTTCCCTCTCCCTCTCTCTCTCTCTCACTCTCCACCCCCTACCATGTGCCCCCTGGCACAGGACGACAGATGGTGACCTGTTTGCATGTGACACGGTAACTGAATCTAAACTCAAGGAAACAAGTCACCGGGCTGCAAATTAGTGAGACCACACAACTGTCAGGTGGCAGTCCCCTTTGACAGTTGTAGGCCATTATAGGAACATTGATGTTTTCGCAGTGTGACAAAAAGGAATCCTTTTTGCAGCAGACCTGTCTGTCAGCTGGCTCTCAAGTCATAACAAATCCCTGGCACTCAGCTGAGGCTGAACATTCGCAGCGTCAGGAGGATGATAAATGACCTGCAGGGCTTTGAAGTGCCTTGGCAGTTCAGATGGGTCCGCAGTGCTGACAGAGAAATATACACAACAGCGTAACCAATAATGAGAACATTAAACATTCCTGCTTTGTGACAGGCTGACAGAAAAACCCAGCCTCACATCAATCATCTGTGGAGATATAACCTTGACAATTAGCCCCCTCTCTGATACTCAGAGTAACCTT
>VXBX01008125.1:196542-242710 GCA_013400415.1 Scytalopus superciliaris
TTTTTTTTTCTTTTGCCTGGCTTATCTTCCATGATCTTTTTTTTCTGGTACGGCAGAGAGGGAAAAAACAGCAGGGAAAAAAAAAACCTGACATCAAAAAAGATCTTTTCCTTTTCCTCCATGCAAAAATAAAATATGCCAGGACAAAGTTTATTTGATGGACTTCCACCTATTTCCCTTTAGGAGAAAGGAATATATTTTTTGCCCTATCTACCAAAGCATCTGTCACTACAAATACTCCTAGCAGAATTTTGTTTACATTTTATGCTTATTTTGTTCCCTAGATTTTTTTCCCTTTCCCCAACTCTTACATTCATATCAGTACACTCTGTTGTCAAGCATCATTTCCACTTGTAAGAGTGAGATGATTAAGCATAGGACTGTCCCCTTGTTACTGTATTCCAGGATCATTCAATAAAACAGATAGTATCTCAGCTTCTTCCCATAACCTTGTGTTTTTTTTTTTTTTTTTTTTTTAATGTGCCTGTGCACTAGTTTGCCATTTTTTAAATCCTTTTGTAGAGCAAAAATAATCTTCAAAGGACAAATGAAAGGTACAGCTAATCTTCTTGAAAACTAAACACTTTTAGCACCCTCCTGGAATCATTCTCACTGAAGAGCATGGATGCACCCTCATTGTGAGCACACTCTGCTCATAGGGAATTTCTCTTGCTTTTCCCAATGAGGGATCAGCAGAAATTCCTCCTGATATACATGACTGACTTCTTGCCATGACTATCCAGACAGCAGAGGCATTCAAGCAGTGGGGTCAATGGGAGTGGTTTGTGCTCTGTGAGAGGCAAATTTGGCTTCTGGGCACTTTCTGCACTTCACCCCAGCGGCCTGGAGTCTTCTAAGTCACTAATTCAACCCAACTCAGGGGTTTCAAAGGAACCTAAGCAACCTTGTGAAATAGCCTCAATCTTACATGAGGATGAAAATGGCATTTGTTGCAGGGATTTTAATCTGGAGGAATGTCAATAGTGCAAAAACACCAAAACCTACTGTCACTGAAATTAGCAGCAAATCCTCTAATGTGTGCAATGCTCAGGTCTTCATCTCCCTGTTCCCAAAGGAATTTCTGTTTTACTTATGCAGTGGCAAACATTCACTCAAACATCTAGTACAGTGCAGCTCAAATACTTTGATGTGAAGTTTGGGTAGCGAAACAACCAAGCACTTGTAAATTTAAAAAAGCTGTGTTTCTAACCCTGAAGTAAAGTCTGTCCCCAAGGCCTGTTTTCCCACACATACTTTAAGGTCCCTGTGCAATGCTGGTGTGGTGGAAAGAAGATGAAAAGAAGAACAACACCCAAGGCCTTCAACCTTCAATACAGTTACAGAAGAGGCACCTATAGAACCAGATGACGCTACTGAAATAATATATTCCAGAGTCTGTCAGCTGAGTCCTGCTGCTGTCAAAAGATGTCCTGTGCACGTGGCCACAGCTGTTGACTTCACTATTAGAAGAGGTCAGCATGAAGGAGAAAAGAAAGGTTTTAGAAAGATGATCAACAGTAAGTGGCAAAACCTGTTCAGCAATTGCCTGACCTCATTTGTACTCTGATCATATTTTTCAGGAAAAAAAAAAAAAGACAAACCATGCAGTGCCTTTTTCATAATACAGCAATGGAAGACTGGCCTCTGCAGAACAGTGAGGAACCATTTCACTCTCAGGCAAATACTTTTAACAGACCAGAATGGAAATAGAAAAATTTTCTTTGCCTCTGTAATATCTGCCTAGTGGCTACTGACTGAAAACACACTGTGTATCATATTGTATACCCTACCTGGAGGGCCTGGAGTCAGACATTATGGTTGCTAGGTCCTGCTCAGGCTTTGGAAAGCCCAGACACAGTAGTGCTTGCCCACTCCTGGCTGAGGCTCCAGCAGAGCCAAGCAGCAAAGGACTATGAGTGTTCTCTCTTCCCTCTAGGTCTGAGATTGGTTTCTGTTGTCAGAGGGACATTATTCAATATTTGGCTTCTCTACTGAGAGAATAAAAAGCTAATTCATACCACTGATTTTCCAAAGACTGATTCCTTAACTCTTCAAAAATACTGATATGCTTGTTATGAACCTGTCTCACAGGCAGAAGACCTTTTCTCACCATGATAGCTGACACAAAGGAAAGGGCGTGCTCAGCCTGCATTACTGTATCTGTGGGATCTCTCGTGTGCTTGATTTCAGTCTTGTTTCACACACCTTCACAGGAATGGCCACACCCCACTTTTTAAATTGCAGAGCACATCAGTTCTAGGCCAGTCGGACAGGCTAGATAATGCCATCCCCTCTGCAGTCTAGAAGCACAGCGTGGGGCAGCCAGATGTGCCTGAGACGCAGAATTCCATTCTCCTCACGGTCAGTCTGGCCAAAGCAGGTATGATTTTCAAAATATGATCAATGAGTGCTCAGAAAGTATATCTTCCCTCTGTCGTAACTCATTCCCACATGATGCTTTATGGCCTATCCTACAGGATCATCAGTAACTCTGTTTGGGTAGTAACTGCTGATTGAATCTATAAAGGATCTTTGTAAGATGAATGTGCAGAGTAAATGAACACTTTTATCCCAACAGCTTTCTTTCCTTCCACATGCCTACTTGCAGAAGAGGACAGGCTGCATTCAATATTTTTTAGTGAGGAGAGGGATGAAAACTCACCCCTGAACACTGGCAAGGACCAGGCAAAGAGCTTCATGTCTTTCACAACTGCCATTACAGAGCTTATCTTGTAGAATACCATGGCTATAGGAGTTGATGGATGCATCCAGATCCCACCTCAACAGGTCTGTAAGTGGAAAGGAGTGAAAGGCCTTCACCATTTGCTGAGGAGATGGCAGTGGTAGAATGTGGCCATCCACACATTTTCTGCTGATCATGTTGAAGGGCTGAGCAAGCATCTGGCATGCCCAAAGATTTGAGGGGCCTCAGAACTGGACTGAGGCATAAACCACTAGTCATCATAAAGGCTAAGGAGAGGACGAGTCTGAAGAAGCTATTTGGCTCCTCTGCCAGTTCAGGCAGCCATCATTTGTGTTGTTGATTTGATGAAATTTTTAAGAACCAAGTTGTGCTGGAATTATCAAATCTCCTAATCAAATCTCTTGGGTCATAATTCTTACTCTGACATTTTATTTGGCCCACAGCCTTGAGTTAATCACCATTCCCTGCCTCAGTTTCCTCACAAACAGGAATGGATGCATTCAAATTGCACTCACCTGAAAGACACGCTGTAAAATTTAATTAAGCCATGAAAAACACTCTGCAATTGTGAGATGAAAAGGTGCCATTAAAGGCTTCAGTATTATATTTCACTAAGACTCTAAGAAATATTTTGGATGGAGTTAAAGAAAGAAAATAAAAGGGAAATAAATCATAAACATTGCAGAATAAATGCTGCCCACCCCTTCTTACCTGTAACTCACAAGGCATATAGATTACATCTAAATAATCCTTTGTATGAAAAACTGTCCATACATTTGCATGCAAGATGTAAGGACAATACTGGGTTTATATGAAATATGTTTCCTTGCACACCCTCAGTGAAGTTAAAAGGGTTAATAAAATATAAGTTGAGATCAAAAGAAATCTGAGGTGACATTTTGGCCTTGAGGCCTTCTCTTGGCTGTGGGAAAACAGAGTGAGGCTGCTCTGCAATCTACAAGCTGAAGTACAATTAGTGGTGTTTTCAGACTGCATATTTTTTCCTAGCTTAAATCTGTAGAGATATAAGCATATGCAGCTAAAGCACTGTGAATTTAGTTTTTCCAGTGGAGAATTACTAACTGTTAAAGATGGAGACAACATAAGGAAATTCAAAGTTCTGTAATTAGAAGATTATACCCACCCAGATCAGAACCAGATAAAACATTAAAATCATAATAATTAAATGCACTCAAAAGGGAAGGGTTTGGTGTGTGCAGCTGTAGTGTCATGCACACATCCCGAGGACAACTGGAGACAGTTGGTCTTTCATCTTTTGACTCCAGACCTATGGATTACAGCACAGAGAACCACACACTCTATCAAACGTCGGTATTTACATAACACAAGGCAGGGAGTAGTTATGGAATAAATCAATACTTCGTGATATTTGTTACAAGCCACATGGCAGCTGAGCATTTCTAAGGCCTTACCCAAGGTCTGGCTTGAAGGGTGCTTATTACAGCCATATTAAAATTGCCTAATAAGTGAGGTTACCAGAGAACTGCACTGAGCCTTTCCCCCTGCCTCCTCCCCCCCACTGGACTGTAGCCTAGTGAGGGCAGGGCTTTCATTTACAGATGAGCTCCTGATCTGACCCCCTTCACGGCAGACTCTCTTCTGAGTAAAAGGCAAGGTGATCTTTGCCCCCTGCTCCCTCACTTATTTCTAAGCATAGCTGTGATTTCAGATGTGGACAACTGTCCTAGATTTAGCAATATGACTCCTTAAAAAACCCATAATTTTTCACTACTGAGACTCTGCCTGCACAGACTCCTGCTTGGAGACAGTAGTGTGGCTGCAGTGGGAGAGTGATACTATCTTCCTAAAGGTCCCTAGGCTAGGAGGATTTATGTGAGAGGGGAACTTCCCGAGGACAATGAAGGTGCAGATACCTATCTCTCTTTGTCAAGTATATGAAGAGCCTGGACACCTATCTCACACAGAGGCTAGATTCCTGAAGTTTGATTATGTGAATGCTGAATATCTCATACAAAAAGCTTTGGGCATCATGACAAACTCTTGTACAAACAGCACCACTTTTGGTTTAAATACTATCTGATGATCACCTTCCTCTGATCTTGGAAACTAGATTTTGGTTTACAAACACAATCAGAAAACCCAGCTAATCTCTTCAGGTTCATTCTGCCAAAGCATATTCATTGACATCTCCAGTTTGGTGAAGATTATGTTTTAGAACATGAACAATACTTAAAATACAATGTTATCAGTTCCAAACCCCACAGCAGCACAATAGTCAATAAGCTGCAAATTCAATGGGACAAAACCCAGGCTTCCTCTTTGCTTTTGTTCAACACCTAGCACCTGGTTCACAATTAGGCCACAATAGAAGTGGCAGTAACTGAAAAATACAATCCACTACAGTGGAGATATAGCTACTAAATAATGCTCTAAAAATCATAAATAAAAAAAATTCCTCTTCAAACGTAAGAGACAACTTTAGTTGTGTAAAAAGAAACACAGTAACCAAAATAACTCCTTATGTTCTTACGTCTGTAGTAAGAACATAGGCAATCACTAAAGGTAAAGAACAAGCAACACAGAGATGTGTGAGCCCAGTAAGGAATCTCTACTGAAGTCAAACAAACACAGGAAAAAATAATCTGCAAGAATCATTAGGCTGCATGAAACAGTAAAAAAGAGGTTGAATAAGGAACTTGCTACACTCTCAGTTAACTGCCAAGCAGCTAAATTAAANTATGATACATTAGACATTAGTAAATCATTTAATGGAAATACTCAACTATGCTTCTTTAGAAGCTAGCATAAAACTGGGTCTAAAATCTTTTAAAATTGAGCCTTTTCTTTGTTCTACTGCTCAGAGTTCATACATTAGTCATCTGCTGCCTCAGCTACATCAACACATCTCTTTTTTTTTCTTTGTTTCACAGCTTTCTTACTCCATTTTTTGAAATGGCCATTTGAAGTATTTTTTTCTTTTTTCGTGCTTTTCTTTCTCAGCTACTTGGTTTCCACTTATAAATCAAATTCAAAACACCATTTTAGAGCACTACAAAACACTGCCCTTGGACCTCTTTCTTTTTACGACTTCTTTCACTATTCCTGCTCCTTAAAAGAACTATCAGGGTTGTTTGGACTATCTCAGTCTTCTTTTGCTGCTGTAGTCTTTATTTTTTCACCTTGACAAGAACCATGTTTATGACAGCTTTAAATTCACTTTTCCTAGAGGTTTCCCATAGAAAACTCTTGTGTTCTATTGCACAACCATATTCCCATGCCTTATTTCTGCTGTTTCACACTTTTGAGATGTCTGTAGACTAAATCTTTCAGAGTAAAGAAAGCATTAATTGACATAATTTCTACTGAGTAGCCTTATGCACATCCACAGCGTCATATACACTAACCATACACAAACCCCACCAAGAACCAATGGTTTGAGGAAACTACCCCTTGGGAAAATTGTAGCAACCATGTTAAACTCAAGTCTTTAATATTTCAGTAATATTTTAAAAACACTAATCAGGTGATACAGTAATTAAATTTGCAGAAGATGCTAAATTAGGAAGTGTTGCAAACATAATTGAAGACAGACAAATAATACAGAGGACCTGAGAAAGCTTAGAAATAAGGGCAGGAAACAACAAAATGAAATTCATCCAGGAAACATGCAAAGGTAAGTACATCTGGGGGAAATATTTCAAAATTAAATACCAAAAGTAATCCGATCTTGTGGTTCAAGGTGTAAACTGATTGCCACAGCTGAAATAATCCTCTCAACCTTCCTGCTCAGCAACATATAACTGGCAAGGTACATTACGAAGGGTTTTGAAAGATCAGGCACAAGTTATTTTTGGAGGCAGGATGCCTGTCTCTTACAGAAAATCCTCTCCAACATCTATATTCAGAGAAATAGCCAGGTTCATTGTTGGGTTCAGCCCAACAGTTACCTCCATCCCCCTGTTTATATGCTTACTGATAATTCAGCACAGAGCTATGACACAGTACTAACAGAACAAGCTGAAAAGAACAAGGGAAAGGGATGCCAGGCTAGTTACAGGGTGAATTATCTGGGCTCTATTTCCAACCTCTGAGAAACTGCCTCAGCTACTTTTCACTCCCAGAGGCCACAGGGACTGCTACACCAGACAAGCAGTAATGTCAGAAACACAGATCCAGATACTCAGTTGATGTCAGTCAGGGCTTTTCTGCTGACTTCAAAGAGAATAGCAAATTTAATGTACGTTTGCAGTGAAATAAGATATTGAAATTCTTCAGTGCTGCTTAGTTTTCCATCCTCAGGCTCACCACAATCAGGAACTAGAGAAGAGATGAGGCTTTGTATGGCATTGATAAAACCACAGCAAATATATCACAAAGCTTTGGCCCTTGAATGCCATTAACTCATAGAGAAGCTGGAAGGAGTTGAATGGAAATCAATAACAATGAAGGATCTCAAACAGATGGACTTTGAAGAAAGTCACTATCTTCTTTTGTTACACATAAAAGACAAGAAATGTCATTAAAATAAATAAATTCATTACAGCCCTATAGCAAATCAGTTTCTCACTGTCTCTGCTTTGGAACAGAGCTTCTGCTTAGGAATTAACTTTCTACTACAGCTCTAAATAAACAGCACATATATCCTCACACATTCCCTGCCCTGTTCTTCCTAGATAAACAGTCTGAACCATAATGAAATTAGAGACTGAGATGAGTCATTGGTTTCACCGTTCATTCAGATCTGTTCATCGTCTAACCCCCACCCTGTGTTCAGTTGATTCAATTTATTATGACATTCCAGAGGTGTGAATGGCTGGACAATAGCTTAAGGAGTCTTTGCAGCTGGATAACCTCTTATTACTGAAATGTAGTATGGTTCCACATAGGCCAAGAACAGCATTTCATAGAAACTAAATTGAGATTGAATATCCTTCCAAAAAGATTTGATGTAGCATAAAGAAAAAATCACACACTTTTTCACAAGAATTTTTGAGTCAAGTTTACAGTTTGTGTCAAGCTAAGTTGACAGCCTTTGCTTCTGTCTGATCAGTGTGAACCTATCCACTTTAAGTGCAGCTATCCTTAAAAACTCATACTGAAACACATAAGATGTCCAGCTCCTGATGTTACAGAAATTAGTTTTCTGAGGGTATTTCTCATAGCAAAAGGAAAAAAGAAAAGAAAAAAGGGCATATTTTCGCAGTAATTTCATTATAACCGTGGTCAGCTTGTTACACTGTAGTAGTTTGGAAGCTCCAAGGACAATATGTTAATGCAACTAAAAACATCTAATGAAGAAACTGTTAACATGCAGGTACCAGGGAGGTAAGAGTGATCTCTGGTTAAGCACAATACTTGGACCTCAAGTCATCTGTGGCCTGTTCCTCACTGTGCAATGTTTTTCCTGTACAAACCCAAATGGCTTTAGAAGTACCTTAATTCCAGGTCCATAAAGCTAGTACTTTCTCAGTCACTTCTATTCATGCTTCCAACTATGTACATCTACAGTGTATCTCACAGTAAGGGCCATATTTGGAACAGAGGAGAGAAGGCTTTTCCAAAGTAGGTAATACTGTTACAGACGACTGGAACCATCGTATTTCATCAGGCACGTACACCCACAAAATCTTCTCCAACTAGAAGAGGGAGATCTGTGGTTTGACATCTCTGGACCAACAATCCATATGAATCATTTCAGGTGGGCTTAACTGGCACTTAATCATCAAAACCTGTACTGAGGTTATGGGTAGCACCATTATGCACAGTCAGATATCTCTGGCTTTCCATGGCATGTAGGTTTTCCAGATATCATGAACCTCCGCCCTCCACAAGCTCTTTATAGCATGGAAGAAGGCTGGGCATGAAGATGGAAATGGAGTCGTGATATAATGGAGTATGGTGCCTGATACTATCAGGGCTTTTAATATTAGTTTCATTGCTGCAGGGTTTGAGCACTTCCAGCTGAAGTTGGGTGCTGGCATCATCCAACTGTCTGATAGAGAGACCTGCAGGCAAAGTTGTGGTTATAAAACTTGAGATGAGCAGATCTTCTATCTGTATAATGAGCTAATTAAAAATTAATTTAAACATAGTCTGTATAAAGTGCTGAAGCATATGATGTGGGGTATAATCCTATGCTGGATTTGACAACTCACAGCTGCTACTGCATATTCAGTGCTTTTGAACAGAATTATATGTTCCTTCTGCCAGGCTCCAATGAGAATTTTCCCTCACTGAGGACTTGAGGATCTGACTCCAAGATGCAGATTGAATAGTTAGCCCACATGATGATGTGCAGAGATAAGATCTAGAGGTCATTTGACTGTGTTGGTACAACCACGATGTTTCTTAGACTAAGCAGTGTTCTAGAAATTGAGCATGGATACATCCACTGTCCTTCCCACCATTCTTGATTCCAGAATTCCTCATGCTGCACCAGCTCATGTGTTTCAGCAGTTTCAGTGATTATGTACTCATAAATAGGATGAAAATATCTGCATCAGCAATAAGTACAAAAGGTTTTTTGCCTGCAAGGCAAATAGGCCCCTGGGAATCATGTGGAAAGCTGAAAGGCAAGCTCTGATTGCTTTCCTCTGTCAATGAGTCTCAGCTGGGACATAGATATATGAGGCGGCCGGAGGTGGGAAAGCAGAAATCAGGGTGGTAGGAGTGCACTCAGGAAGCCATAAAAGAGAAAGAGCTCCTACAACTCTTGCTTTCCTCTCGGACAGGTATCTATCACAAGACATAACTGAGCCCTGCCCCATATCAGGTGCTAGTTACTGTACTGCAGGGACACTGGGACTCGTGGATACTCCAATCTCTGCTCCCAGCAGCCGGGCCAAACCTATGATGTGATAGTATGGTACTACTTGCAGAACCAACTACAGGAAGAGTTGTTCTCTTGCTTGTCTAACAATGACATTGAAATAGCCTAGAATGAGCAATTACTGCAATGGACTGTTTGAGTTTGAATGAGTATAACTGGATGTTTGCCTTGGCTTGAAGACTGAAAACCATATAAACATGAGTCCAGCTATGTGAAGCAAGATAGGAATAAAAGAATTGCTTCTGAATAGAATTACTCTCTGTGATAATTTTTGAATCTGAAAAAAACCATTGTTACTGACAGTTCACTAGACATTGGTATGTTGGTAGTTTGTTTACTGTACTAGTAAATACAACATTTTCATTCTTGCCTAACAAGCATGTTAATTAATCAGAAAGAGTTATAGCCTAGAAAAACAATTAGGTAAGAATTATGCATGGCCACATATACTTTTGTGGTATTACCAGGTACAGAATCACTATGAGTCTTGATAGGAATAACCTCAAACAGTCCAAGGAAGAAAACAGCAATTCCATAATAACTACCTACTTACTAGAAAAAACCCTTGCATATTAGGAAGCTTCCTCAAACAGCATGAACACATTTGGTCTTTACTCACCTTTATCCTGTCAGTGTTCCCAAAGCAGGAAAGGTATAGAGGTGCCAGGACTCTCTCTGAGTTGCAATGGAGGAGCCTAGGGATGGTGATCCTCTTGGATTAAGAAACAGAATCATGAAAAACAGGCAACATATCTGACCAAGACACAAAATATTTAATTTGAAAAAGAGCCTTCCAATATCACCTTAAAAACTCAGTAGTAAAAATCAGCACAGAATAAACCATTATAATTCACTGACTCTAGCCAGCTACTGTGTATCGCTTTTTAGATTCTCATGGGAGTTCAGAAGAGGCAAGTTACTTCCCACAAAACAGTGCATCTCTATGTTTCATCAGTAGTACTGTCACCAAGCTACCTTTGTTTTGTACTACCTACAATGATTTTTTCATAACATTTCAAACTAATATCAAAGTAGTTGTTTCATTTTTCCAGCATACATACACATATATCCAAGATGAAGAGCATAATCACCAATTACAGCCCTGTGTCCCTAAAGGACACTCTATAGAAAGGCCAGAGTTCATCTGCACAAGAGATGGGGTCTCTTGTAGGCTCTTCAAGACTTCTTTATGAAAAAAAGAACAAATTTCTAAGAGAGCTATGTAACACTGAAAACCTTAGAATCTTTTTTTCTGTGCTTATAGCACATCTTTTTTTGCTGTCATACAATGGAATTACATGTATATGATGTTAGAGAGATGACCAGAGTACCAGAACATATAAAGAGCAGCATACATGAGAACAGAATGCATAAAACATTCCTTCCCAACCCTTCCTCACATACACACGCCAAAGGTTTGATAGTCCTGACAACGAGCTTAACATTTACCACATGAGACCTGATTGATGTCTTCCCTGTTGGAACTGGTCAAATTTTTAAAGATTGCCTATTGCAAAAGGACAAGAAGCAATACATTAACTGATGAGCATAGTATGTTAATAAACAAAACCTCTTCATCATAAGAAGTAATACTCTCATGTCCTGTATATCACACTTCAGACCTCTCTTTAGCATGTTACCCTTATCACATGTATTGACTGGTACTTTGTACAATCCACTCTTCTATCATTTCTTCATGAAAATAAGATTTAAAGGATGACAAAAATGCCCACCATGCCTATTCCTTCCTTAGACTTTTATACACAGAGAAATTTTAGTCAAAACAAATTTGAATATCTGAATTCTCTTAGTGAATTTTTACACAATGATGATTAAGGATGTGCTGGGTTTGCATGGAAAGGTTTTGGAAATGGGGGAGGCTACTGGGGTGGCTTCTGTGAAAAGTTGCTAGAAGTTTTCCCTGTGTGTGACAGAGCCAATGCCAGCTGGCTCCAGGACAGACCCACTGCTGTCCACTAGCAACACCAGTAGTGCTTCTGGGATAGTGTAGTTAAGAAGGGGGGAAAACCCCCTGTGCAACAACAGCTGGGAGGGGAGTCAGTCAAGGTCACCCCACTACAAACAAATTCACCAGGAGTTGTCTGGAGTTCTCTTGCAATCCAAACTGCTCAACATGTAGGCCTATCAAAATAGTTTGCCCCAAGGAATAAGCAGAGCAAGGTTCCCACAGCAGTTAACCAGTTAACTTGCACTCAAGAACAATTCTGAAAATCCACAGTTCAATTGCCACAAAGAGAGTTTCCCCTGATCTTTAATTTTTCTGCTTCATCTGAAAGGGAACAGTAAAATTATCTTACAGCAGATTTCTTTTTCAGCTGTGGTTAGATATTTGGAAAACACTTGAATCTTGTGTAGGGTCCATGCAGCAATGATGAGAAGTCCAAGGCAGAACTTGATCAAAGACTTTTGATTCTTACATCTTTCTCAGGCTCCCTTTCCATAGCTTTTTTTCAAATGAAACTCCTGCTTAGAAATACTCCTTCAGCTTATCTTTTCAGAAAATCCTTGTATGTGACAGATTCAAAGCACACAACTGCCAAGAACAGTCTTGTAGTTTCCACTTGTAGCAGCACCATTCTGGTATATTTGGAACATAAGAGAACAGAAGTATTTACAGGGAAGATTTTAATTGTTTCAGTGGATTGAGTCTTTTTATTTTGCATGTTTCTATACACATTAAGAATGTGTACATGTTTCCTTTTTCTTATCACTTGCTGAAGAAACCATTTAACAAACTGGGCCCAAAGCAGAAAACGCATAGATGGAGCCACAGTAAGGATGTGATTTCACAGTCAGCTTCATCTACTTGAACTCTGAAATACTACTGAAAGGGACAAACCTTCCTTTCCACAACCTCACCTGTCTGTCCTCCATGAACATGCAGCACATTTAGTTGCATGCCTCAGCAGTCAGCCAGATCCAGACCCCAGCCCAGCTACACAGCTGGATGTGTGCTGCTGCTGCCACAACTCAAGGACAGGGGATAGACACCCTTTAACGACCTTTCTGAAGTTTAGAAAGAGTTCAGTCATGGCTGATACAAAGTATCACTGCTTTTTGGTGAGGAAAGGAAACAAGAGATTCCCATGTTATTTGCTGCACAACAACTAATCAAATTGCTGATAAATAATTAGCATTTGGGATACCTGCCTTTATGATACCATGGCCACTGTTAATACAAATGGAAGGAGATATGTCAGAAAAATGTTTGCTTCAAGAGGTTGGACAATAAATGGAAAAATTAAACCAAATTAAATGAAATTGTAATAGAAGCTTTATGGAGAGGGAACTGCAAGCTTTGAACATTCATCTTTCATTACTTTGATCTTCATCTCAGAGACTACTACTTCCAAAACTATATTTAGTATTGGTATCATGCTAATTAGCATTACATGAAAAGCTGGCTTAGGAGGCAGCTCTAAACCAAATGGTGGAATGGAAAAGGCAATGCACTAGTGGCTTCAGCAGTATTTGGATGAAGCCTATAAGATCTTTTTCTTCTGTTATCCATCCACCACTGTCTGCTAAATACACAAGGAAGACAGCAGAAAAAATTCAAGAGGTATAAAAAGACAAGTCTAGGGGACTGCAGACTGAGTAGTGCAAAGTCAACTATTTTTATTTTTTAGAAACAGACATTCTTACTATTGAGGAAAGAGTAATTTAAACCCATATCAGAAGAATTACATGCTGTGAGAAAAAGAGGCAGTTTCTTCTACAGCAGTTAGCACTAGCCATTATCAGTGTCATGATACCAGATTAGATAGATCACCACTTCTGATCCTGAACGACGACTTCTATCCAGCTCACTGCCCTGCACTTCACCACCAGTGGCACAGTGCCCCAAGCCTTGATTCTGCAAGACATCAGGTTACAGACACCAGTGCTCTGTTCTGCAGTAGGATATACAACAGCAGTTCCCACGGCCATCACGAGGAGCTGCGTGGATACCTATTGCCAGGAAGGGCGGGGTGACAGCACTTGGAATGCAACTACTGAAAGTTCAAGTCAACAGGTTCGGAAACTTGGCAAAGACAATGCAGACAAATAACTCAAGGTTTGCAGGGCATCTCTGTGACTGGTATAAATCAGATGAGTCCTGCTGAGTTCAAGGGAACCTGCCAATGACGACAGATGAGCACCCACTCCTTTGCAATGTGCCTCTGAATCCTTGTATCTGAACTGCTTGGATTTCATCCAGCTTTCTAGTGTTTCCTCCAGGCCAAGATGAAAATGATGCAAAACATTCTGCTATGCTCAACACAGTGAAAAATAAAATGGCATTTGATCATGAAAATTGATCCTCCATTTTTGCACATCAGCAAAGATATGAAGAGGAGATATAAAAGAGAAGGAACTTCCTCTCCTTCTTTCAAATCCCCACCCTCTAAGTGCTTTCCTGCTGCTGACAGAAATGAAAGTCAGGCCTGGATGATCCAGCGGAGATACCCAGAGGCACCAGAGCAGTGCTGGGCCCCTCCCAGTGCCACACCGCAGTTCAAAGCCTTGAAAGGCTGCAGAACTCCCACCGTGCTGCAGTTCAGCTCCCCACCCAAAGAGCCGTATACCTAGCAGTGTACTCTCTTCTAGGCATTGTCTCCACTAGGACAGTAGGTCCTTTCCTTCTCTGCCTTGTAGAAGGCAGGCTAATCACATACTGCACTCATGGTACACAGTGAATGATAGTTCTGCTCCTCCTGCTCACTGAACCTCCAGATGCTGGTCAGTACCAGACAAAGCTTTACTGACTGCTTCTGCCCCAGCTCCCTTTCCATGTGCTTGTTTTGACCACTGCTTTTCTACACAAAAAGGTTCTCATAAGGATTTTTGAGACAATGGAGCCTGTAGTAAACGGGAGCCTTGATAACATCGGAGAGATCAGACGTCATGTGTTGAGATGCAATGTCACTCCATGCATGCTGTACACACACAGGTCAGCAGCACAACGTATGCACTGCTGTGCCTGTGCTGGAGACAGCAAAACTGCTTTCCTCCATATGCACAGTAGGTTTTTTTCCTAGCAGTCACTGCCACCTGTGCCAAAAAAACACCCAGCTAACGTGAAGTAATGGAGAAAGCTATTCTGTAAGCTTTTCATATGGAGCATTAAGACTGCAGTCGGCAGTTAGAGAGGACATCTGGCAACTCCTTCACTGGCTGATGGGATTTGGAGATGTCTCCATGTTTGCAATGCAACAGATTGTTCAGTTTTGGATCTTGCAGTCTGCAAGACTACTGATCAAAATAAGTATGAAACAAAAAAGTAAAATACAAATGAAACAAGACAAAAGCAAACCAAACCTTTTAAAAACTTAAAAGGATTTCATCCAAATTGAAATTCATTCCTCAGCAGAGTAAGAACTCAGCTACTTGGACTGTTGACTTGGCCAATATTTTGACAACAGCAAAAGATGGCTCCTAGTTGCAAGACCCAGCTCTATTAATACCACCTTCAAAAACAACTGACATTGTCAAGCATCTGGTCCAGCCTGTTACAGAAAGTCAGTCAGGGCCGAAACTCGGCACAGAGATTTGAATCTTACTGTATTTCAGGGCTGATGGTGAGAGGGTTCAAGTGTCAAGTTCTTGGCTTACTTTGGTATATCTTCAGTAAAATAAACACAGTTCTCTAACCCCATCACTTCCCAAGATGCTCTTGTGGTGTGTGCTGTAGGGCTGGGAGGAGAAAGATGTGGAGGAGGAGAAAGAAGTTCCTCATTCTTCCCTCTTGCTCTTCTTCCTGTTTTCATGTGTGTTTATTCAGAGGATTGTCTTTCCAAAAGCAAACTACTAGAGACAAGCTCACTCCAAATGTATGTTCTCTCATGTTTCAAGCACTTGCTCTGTTCTTGCTGAATGTTTAGTTACAGCATGAAAAATGGATATGTGGAATGAAGACATTTCCCCTTTGACTAGCACATTTGTAGAAGGTATGTCAAGGATCTAAGGCAAGGGGTATGGGCAAGCTTTCAAGAAAGTTTTTTCCCCCCCTTCTCCTTCGCTTGCTTATTGGAAGAGCAATAAATATCAAGCAGACAGACCCTTCTCACAGTTACAAAGCCTACCTGTAACTGAGCTGGATAATTAGCAGCCTTGAAGATGATATATGACTTTCATTACCCTTTGGGACTTGAGACTAAATGAGGACAGAGCTAATTGCCGTGCAAAGCAGTTTGGCATGAATGAGAAAAATGCAGGCACTGTCTCCTGCCAAAAAAGGGCCCTATTGCTGCTCTGATCTCATGGCTGGTTTTTGCCGCAGGAGTTCACTTGGTGTCCATAAATCATGGTCTGCTTACAGCTGAAACTGCACTGAGTCATCAACATGCAATAAGCTGAGTGACAGATTCCAGCCTGACTACATTAGAACTTCAGACTTAGTCCTCCCCCCCCAACACTACCCGTACTTAACAGAAAATTAAACCCAGACTACACAGACATGAAGGCTGTGAGAAACACAAGGCTTGTTTACTTGACAATAGTTTTTTAAGACTGATGTTTCCAGGAAATAACATCATGCATTTTGAAAGGATAGAGGGCCACAAGTACTGAATTTATAAAACGACCCACTGCTATAGCATTTGGTTTGTCCTTCCTCATGTAATTGCTGATTAAAATGTATTACTCTCCTTTAATGATCTAAAGTGGCACTTTGTCATCTTAGTTCTTATGGAGATAGATTTAGTCAGCTAACTGAGAAAACATTTTGCTGCTCTTTAAAATTAGTCCAGAAGAACCTGAAATTTGATTGCAAACCTGCTTCCAAAGTGACCTGGAGCATATTAACATCCATATTGTACCCTTAGGAAGTGTGGGCTTCTGGGGAATCTAAACCATCAGTACAAAAGAGAGCCCTTGAAGACACTCTTTTCGTCTCCCTGTTCTGTTTTACAGAAGATCTTTTGCTTTTCCCTAAAGGTACCTTAGGTCTATTTTTTTTTTTAATGGAAGAGATTGTGCTGAATTTGCAATATGGTATCCTGTCAGATCCTAATCAATTAGCCCACATCAACTCAGTATAAGGCAGATACCAATTTAACTCACAGAGCTAAAGCCTTCTGATTTTCTCTAAGGGCAGTCACATAATTCATTCTTTGTAGTGCCAAATTATATTTGACATTTAATTTAAAACTCAAGGTACCATAATGCAAAATCTCACTAAAAATAATGGTGATAAAGCAGAGGAACATTTCATTTGACAGTGAGGATTTTTCCAGCTTATTTATGCACCCAAACTTTCCCCCTCACCCACCTTTCAAAGCCCCAAACTGGTTATCTGGTCAATCACTTTCAGGTGACTTTAGCCTCCACAGGTACTTGAATACCTGGGGCACTTGAAGGTGAAGCAAACAAGCTGGCTGCTTGGCCACCTTTTGGTGGGTGAGCTCCCCTCTCCAGTTCCATCCTCTCCTCTCCCTCAGGACACATAACCTCAACTTTTCACGTATTCTTGCCTCTGTAGCTAGTAGAAAGAAGTGTTTCAATAGAGTGGCTGGGCAAACTGGAATGGTTGTGTGTGGACTGGGAAAGGGGAAGTCAGCCTGAAAATACTGAGGTTTTTACTTTTAGAAGACCAACAAGAAAAAAAATTTAACGTCTTCATTCACCATTCCCTGTCTTGCAGTAACTCCATTCACAGTGACCTGGTACAATGGACGCCTGTTGGTTCATGAAGCATGTCTAGACTCTGACAATGTTAGTTTATGCATAGATGATAATAAAAAACCCAGGTTCTTCTCCTTTCTTGAAATGTGCAACACACTGTGAATCCATAGGGAGTTCTAGGCATGGGCTCAGTCAGCACTTCCAGGAACAGTCAAACTCTAATAAAAGCACTACTGGGAAAAAATGTGCAGCTGTCTCTGTCAAGGTGAGTGGCTTGTAGGGACCGACTGTTTCTGCTGGTAGTGTGCAAATTCTAAGCAGCCAGTGATTTGCCTGCCTAATCCAAAGCAGCTCTGAGAAGAGAAAGTAATGGATAACAGCAGGTTCTGCATTGTTGAGACACTACCATATAGTAACAAGTAGGTTGGTAGTGCAATCCTTCTGAGAGTGACTCAACCTTTGTCCTGTCAAAAAACAGCTACTACTTTGCAAAAAATAGAAGCTAATGTCTAATGTTCTCATCCTTTATGCACCAGATTAGCTCTTGGGAGAAAAAAATAAAAGAGCACTGGTTGCAACATGCTTCACAACATAAAATGGATTACTTGAATTCTGGGATTTTAGGTTTTACTGTGGATTTCAATCCCTTATTAAGATGAATACAGTCTAAGACTAAACTCTGGTATTTTTAGAGTGAGCCTGTAGGCCTCAGGTTAGGAATTCTTGCCTTATTTCACATTTGCATGTAGGTGCATGCACATGCTGCTGGGAGTCAAACTCAGAACCTTGCCGTGTGCAAATCCATTTCTTTTAATACTTGCTATATGCTCCACATTTCTGTTATAGAATACACAAGTTATTACCTGGGTATGAAATTTGGGGTATGTGCTGTGTACCAGTGTGAGAGAGTACTTTATCATCATATTTGGAAATGAAAGAAACTGTACCTGATGTTGATACAGAGTGGCTGTGTGACACATTCAAATTAGCGAAACAATTGTGAGGGCATAACACTGTAAGGTTTTCCTACATTCCATCAAATTTCATTGTGGAGCACAAAGACACAAACCCAAAAACTTTTGGCAAAGCAATGTTTCAGCATTATATAACAGAGTGCTCCTTTCTATGTGTGTATCCTGTAATTCAGCTCTTCAGACTTTCTGAGCTGAGACTGTATCAAGACCTTTATTTTCAATAGCAAGGATTTAGTTTTGTATGAACAAGAGTACCTTTCAAAAGTCTAGATAACTGCTTTCTTAATCTTTTCTAATATACTATGGCAACGAGTTCCACAGTTAATTAATATTTTTATATGGAAACGCACTTCCACTTGTTTAAGCACTATTAACAATTTTAGGACATATAGATTAAATATTCCCTATTACTTTTTCATACAATTTAAGATTGTATCAAGAGGAATTATGCAGCCTTCACACCTGTATTTCTGAGCCCATTTTGCTTGGCCTCTTCTCGTATGGAAATCTTTCCAGAAACTGGCTCACTGCTTTTACATTTTCTAAATCTTGTATATAGGGTCCTTTTGAGTGAAGGCAAGGTATGATTTTCAAGATTTTAACCTCTTATAGGTTCATATCATGTAGTCCATATTCAGTATTGTCCTAGAACTCTTTGCAATTGTGGAAATACATCTGTAACTGCTCACCAAGTTAATAACAGTATTTTGGCACACAAAAATACAAGTGCACAAAATTTTTAGCATATTTATACCCAGTACAGATTTTGCACCAAGATCTTGAGAAAATCCAGCTTGACAAATATTTTTTCAAAATAGTTTGAATGTTTTCAGAAAGGAAATTATGAAAGTATTAATGCGACTGTATTACTGTAAGGAAGCTACATGAGCTAAATGGCCATTTTAGTAGCCTGTTTATATCACTAAGTTTTTACTATGGCAGAGACAGAAGCTTTAAAAATAAGGAATAGTTTAAAATGATAGTAAAAAGTGCACAGTCGCTAAATATCTAGATTGTAAATCTGACATTTTGTACTACAAGTCATCTTTAAATGGAAGTGAAGGGATAAGGACATTGACTGAGATTTCAGACCCTCGGTTACCTAAGTTGGTTCCAAGTGCTGAGAACTTAAACAATTTCACTGAAAAATAAATACATTAACAAGAGTCTAACTTAAATTTATCTTTTCTGAAGGTCTTAGTGCCTTTTCACATGTAGGATTTAGCATTTTGCTTTGCAAGGAGTCTATCAAATATGGGAAACTGACTTCACAGTCCATGCATTCAGTAAGGAAGCTGCTTTTTAATTATGCTGTGCAAAAACTTTAGTGATAAAATCCCCTTATAAATACAAACAGGAAATTAAATCATAGGGTAAGAAGCCATAAGGACTGTAATGCAGAGATAGAAAGAAGGGATACAAATGATATTATGATACACAGTCTAATTTCTGGAGAAAATTCTACTTCAATTTACAGTGATGTAAAGAAGGCCCAGAAATCAGCTTGTTTCCTCCTCATTTAAAATACTGTTAGACAAATAGATTATGGAGTTCTTTTGAATCCCTTATGATAAAAGATTTTATAATTAATAGCACAGACACATTTGTCACCATTCTTAATCATGGATATTTGTGCAAAAATTTCAACAAGTTCTAGTCTGCTTCAATTTAAACTCATTTAAATTCTTCCCAGCTCCATTGTGGAGTAACTTTTCACACAGCTTAAACCTGTGTTTGACCACAATTCTGGGTCCTTATCATATCTGTATAGAGAAGCATTTTCCAAAGCACAAACAGCAATCCCTTAGAACAGTTTGAATTCCCTGGCTAGTATCCATCCATCCAATCTGAGAAGCTGTAGTGCCTTAATGTTTCTTGTCACTGACCAAAATATTTCTGAAATTCCAACGTAATTGACACTGCAATGTTCCAAGTACTACAACAACCTAAACCCTGTTTTTCAAATGGTATAAGCAGTGGTTGCTGCTGCTTCAGATGCAATAAAACCAAATTCCCTAGACAAAACCAGTCAAGTTTAGATGGACTGATAACAAAAGATGAAAAAAAGGGCTCTTTTTTTTTTTTTATTTTTCCTCACATTATAGTTTAGAAAACAAAATCTGAGAGAGAACAATTTTTTTGCCCAAGATTGCCAAGACTAGGCAAAACAAGGATAAAAATTGAATCCAGATTTCTTCAGACTCATTATGGATCCTATGTCACACAATCATTTTGCCCAGTAAATGAATGGCAATCACAGCCTGACTACTGAATTCAACAGGAAGAGCTTTTCCTATTTCCAAAGGGGATTTTGATCAGAGTTCATTGGTTTACTCAATGAATATAGGCAAAAGAAGCCTGCAGCTAGAATAAAACTGAAGACATGCCACTGCAGACTTCTTTTTTTAAGGCATCTCTAATTCATTGACCATGAATAATATAATATTCATGGAGTCCCATCTGGTGTTCAGTTTTGTGTATAAAAATACTTTGCATTGTTGGTCCAATAATTCCAACTAAAGCTGGTAAAGTGATACATAGGTCCTTGAAAACAGTAGTAGGATAAAACAAAATAACAAATTGAATAAAGGTGAAAAAATAAGCTTGCTTTAGTCTGTAAAGAGTACAATTGATGGCTTTTAACCTTACACATAAGTTCCACACCATTGCTTTTTAAAATCAGCTGAAATTCATTTAAAATCAAATTGATTTTGGCTTTTACATTCAGATGCACTTCAGCTTTTCATTTACTGGCCTATACAAGTAATGTCTTCAGCCAACCTCTGTTCAGAATGGGTTGAAAATCAGTTTATATGTTCACATGCTTACTGGAATTTTCTCATTTCCATTTCACTCAGAGCCAATCACGATCAGATTAACTTGCTGGGGAATATGTCAAGAGGCTGATTTCATGGGTGTTTTAGCAAAGAAATGGTTCCTAATACAGTGAAACATTTTTTGCTCGTAAAATGTTGTCTATTGCCCATTTTGTGTCAATAAATGGGAAGACATATACTCAGAACTGTTTGTATTTATTCTGAAGGGCTCTTTTCTCCATCACATGTAGACCCATAATCAATCACGAACAAAAATCAGGAAAATCACAGGAAAATATTTCCTAGTTTACATCTGCTCCTTTCCACTAACAAAATCTGGAATATCTGTAGCCTTCCATATACAGAGTGGTAGGGTAGGCCCCTGAACTGGACACTCTTCTGTTCACCTGCTGCCATCCAACTGTGGATCGTTTGGATTGGGTAACTGCTATCTGAACTGACATTTAGTCATCCAGTCTGAGAGCAAGTATGCTGAAATGATGCAACATAACACACTATCAAGGCTGTAATAGGACATAGAACACCTGCCATTGACTTGGCTAGAAAGGATAAAATATTCTGAATTGCTTTGTTTTCAACATTCTCTTCCCCATACTCTTCACATGTCCATTTTTACTTAATTTGTCACTGATGCTTTAAGGAGAAAGAAATGGCACGGTTGGAGAGCAAGAAAATGTGAAGCAGATGCCCAAGTTCTATTATTGACTCTATCAGTGACTGGATAAGCAGTTTATAGCATTGCATCAAGTTCATTGGTCTAGATGGCTTAGTTTTAGGTATCCAAACTGAGAAGATGTACACTGTCTGCTTACCACTGTGAGTCAGTACTTCAGCACATCATCTTCAAAAAAGAGTTAGAATGAGTCTGCAATTAAGGTGGTAAATATGCCTCAAGCTCTGCATCTGAAAACCCATCACTTACAATTAAATGGCATCAGGAAAATATTGACTGTAAACTCACAGTAATTCAATTTACTTGCCTGTAAATGAGAAATTAAAAATGCATCATGAGGAGAGATGTTGTGAGTTCAGTCAAAGCATTAAAAGCCTCTACAAATCTCAACCAAGAAGTCAAAAATCCATGTGCAAATATTACATTGCAGAGATAATGAATGGAAATGGAGTGGGAGGTTATATAACCTGATAATATCAAGGATCTGAAAGAGCTTAAACTATTTAACTATTCAGCAGTGAAAAGAAGTCAAGGAGTATCACTGCAGACAAGGACTGGATAGACAATATAGAAACTGACTTGTGCAGTCTGACATGCTGCTTCAAAGAGTATTAGCACAAGAGAGTTGTTACAAAACTATAAGTCTTTAAAAACAAGTCTGATTTAATAAATATTTACTAAATTGTATAAGAATTGCCTGGCATCAAGCTATAAATATTAAATTGCTATGTAAATATTAAAAGAATGATGTTTTTTCAGATAATCAATTTAAGATTATAAGAATTTTTGGATTAAACATAAAAATAATATAAAAAAAAAAATNATCCTGACGGTTAGATTCCAAAAGAACAATCCACTCAGAGTTCCTTTCATGTGCCAAAAACTATTATTTATATTGTTTATGCACTTTCATCATGACAGCCCTAACACTGAGCAGAGCAGATAGGGTCTAACAGTTACCACATTACAAAAGAAAGCTTTTAAAAGGTAAATAAAGTGAAGTGAGGCTATATTTTTGGATCTTGGGATATATAAGGCCATTCTGATATTCTGTTTGTATTGATTATATTATATTGTTTAATGAATTTCTGTACTCTCTCTACAAAATAAAGGTTGGCTCAATGAACAGAGCCTGCATTTAAAGGAACCACCCTATTAAAACTGGTTTTGTTTGTGCCTGGAGAATCAGAACAATTCCAGACAGTTTGTTTCATATTTCACTTGAAAGCTCCTGTTCCATTAGTATGACATTGTTTCTGAGACAAAGCTTAACCATAGTGTCTTTCCCCTTTAAAAGATAATGACACCATCTAAGCAAAAATAACAGTGGGGGGAAAAAAAGACCCCCATTATAGCAAACTGTGGTATTAATGAAATTCTGTTTGTATTAAAATTTTCTTTCAACCCCAGTCTTCCTGTTCAGAGGGATAGTGTCAACCTGTCAAACTTTTAATCAAGAGCAGTTCATTGATGCTTCCATTATGTCAAAAAGCCTCACCTAGGTGACTTCAAGGGGAGACAGCAGGTCTGACTTTCTCAACATCCAAGGCTATGAATTTTTCATTTCTCACCCCCCAACTTTTAATTTCTATGTGAAGAGACACAATATACTTTTTTATTGTATTAAATGTATAAATAGTGTACATTTCAATGAAGTTGTAGAGTCAAGAGAATTTTTAAAAGCAAATACGTGAAAGAACAGTTTCTTAATTTTTAGGTTGGAAAAAAGAGCTATTTAGAGGACTGAAATGTATGCATTCAGAAATTCTTTTAAATGACAGCTACTGCAGCCAGAATTTCACAGCACAGCATCATGATTCACAATTTAGAATCTCCCTAGAAATTATTTCACTGAGGTGTTTTATTTGCAGACATGCTGATATTAAGGATATTATTCAGCCAACTAAAGAATCATTACTTTTTTGTACAGAGTCAAATTTGGGGCCAGCTCCCAACCTTCTGCCGTAGCTGCTTTCCAGCAATCAGCAAGACTGAAATATACAAAAAGTGAGTTTAATGAAGTACCTGTGCCATCATGCTCTGTTGGCAGAATGCTTGGCTTGGAAAACAAAAATAAAAGCCTTCCACATGGTATTTGTACAATGCCTTCCTCTGCAGTTTATCACTTACTAACCTGCTACAAGTGAAATGATAAGGGAAATGTGGCTAGGAAACACTCCCTGATTCCAGGGAACCAAATGATTTCTAAAGGGTGTTAAGAAGGCAACGGTAGCTGAGAACAGTCTTAAGGCAGCTCTGATTTCTATCTCAGTATTGACATAGTATATGGCTGACCCTGTGTGAAAGGCACAAAGTTTTTCATACTGTGTGCTGCAGACAGAAGACAAGTCCCAAGGGAATGTGCAGTTCTCTTAGGTTCTCAATTCAGTCCTGCAAAAGTTTGACTGAATTTCTATAATAGACCTTCTTCTACCATTGATACCATAATCAGGAACAAAGCCATATTTTTGCATACACAGTAATATCCATTATTTATCAATGAAATGAATTTTGACTGAAAATACTTTGTTGCTTCATGATCAGGAAGTGAAGTCAGGGAGAATTATGATAACCTGAAGGTATGGTTAAAGGAGCCTCCAGATCTTGGGTTTTAAATAAGTTTGCAAAGGCATAATAATATGGAGTGTACTACATAATCCATCTAAATAATTTACTTGTCACTCTTCTGCCAAAGGAAAAATTCTCATCCAAACATTCTGGTGGGTTTTTTGGGATTTTTTTAAACATATCATGTATAATTACAAGATGACTATCTGGGTCATTTATAAAGCCAAACAACAAGACCAGAACTCTCATAATGTGAAATGACCAGCTAATTACAAGACTGGTTTAAATTATGTTTCTAGGTATTACTTGTTCTTTCCAAAATGGGCTGGATATCTGTACTATTTATTCAGCCCTGAAGACCAATTTCATTCTTGCAAACATATTGCACATTTAAAATGTAGCAAGGTTTAAATCATCCAAGCTTATTGTTTTAACTTCCAGCATTTCATTATTCTACTTAATGGCTTGCACATTGTTTTATACAAGTACAATATAATTTTATTGCATGATGTCAAAAAAAAAAAAAAATCCATGTCCCATTTGCTTCCAAAAGAGATGAGAAGTGATGGGACAGGAGACCTAAAGTACAGAGATGTTTTGCCTACAGACAAGAAAAGTTGAAGGTTGTTCAATATATGCTTAATTGGGAAGATACACACTCAGAGTATTAGCAACATATATAGATATGAATTAACCCGCCTCTCAAGACTGGATTGGCAGAAATATAAAGAAACTGAGCCAGCTCACTGTAATCAACTGGAACGTTGACAGCTTTGACTGGGCCAATAGAAGGCACTATTTGAGGTCCTGTGGCTTCTGCACTGGAGCAGATTTTGTAGCTGGGGATCACAGCTTTGAGAGATCTATCCCCATCTAGGAGGGTAAAGTACTAAATACACCAGATGGTCCCTTGAAACACAAAGGAATCACAATCACAAAATACGCTGAGTTGGAATGGACTGTAAGGATCATGAAGTACAACCCTTAGCCCTGCACAGGACCATCCCCAAGAGTCACACCATGTGCCTGAGAGTATTGTCAAAACACTTCTTGAATTCTGGCAGGCTTGATGCTATGACCACTGCCCTGGGGAGCCTGTTCCAGTGCCCAACCACTGTCTGGGTGAAGAATCCTCCAGTCTCTGACATGGTTTCCTTCTCCCCCTGGAGAACCTCAGATAGAAGCAGCTGGGGTCAAGAACCACATCAAAGTGATTTATTAAATGCTCTCTTGGACTGCAGGTGCCACTGGCTAGAGGGATGGAAACAAGGTCCCACAATGAATAGAATGCATTCTGATGAACTGCCCCTGCAAAATGCAGATATTTGCCTTTAGCATTAGGAGCACAATGAGGGATTAAAAATATATTTCAAATTGTTCCTTTGTATGCAATACAAAATTTCCTTTTTTCACAAAAATACTTTTACCAAATATTTCCACAAAGCATATCCAGTGAAGCACTGTATCTGCAAAGCTATTTAAAGATGGGTACTTCCCAAGTGGCCTCAATTGCTCCTATTCTACTTGCCTTGACCTGTTGCATCATGTTATGAGATATCAAACTGCCATCATGTTCCATTTTAGAAGTGATTACACTTCATTGGTGGGCAAAGTTGCTGCTTGCTGAGTGTTTGTGAAGTTTGATTAATTAGTGCTTATGAAGTGCTTTGAAAGTCTTGCATGAATGATGTTACAGAAACACTGAATATTGCTAGTGCTATACAGGCAGGTACATGATTAAAGATTTGATGTTGCAAGGTGTGGCTGGGCCTTACCTTCTCTTTGGGAATATGTTCTGGTTTCCTCTGAATTCCCTCTGGCAAGCTAGTTCAGTCTTCCAACCAAACCAAACCAAAACACTTCAAACATCCTAGGGTAGGGGAAAATAATAAAAAAGAGATTAGATGAAGGGTATTTCTGAGAAGTCATTGCCTGTCTAGGATATTGCACCTCTAGGTGGTCTGATAAACTTCAAGGGCACCTTGGTGATTAAGTTTATTCTCAGACTAACTGTATTTTCTTCAACTTTTCTTTTTTTCTTTTTTTTTTTTTTTTTTTTTAATCAACTAGAGCTCTTCTAATTGTTTTCTCCTCTGGGTATTTTACATAGATACCTGACTGCCTGTTAAAGCATCTTCCTTAAGCATCTTTATCTATGATATCCTCTCTTTGGCTGGAGACAATCACCTATCCCCCTCCCTGATGTCTCCTGCCCAAAGGGAGCTGTTACACATTGTATTCCTTTTCATCAGCTCCCACTAGGAACCCGACAGTTCCCATCTGCTCTGGGAAATGCAACTCCCCACAGGTGATTCATTCTCGGCCAAGGCAGGAAGCTGTAGGGCTCAGCCCACAGCCAGCCTTAGAAGACCCAAGCTGCAGATAATTACTGCAAAGGCTTACCCGTTTAAAGATTTGTCCAACTTGCCCATTGCTGTCGTACTTGGCTGTGGCCATTACCACACTGTTGCGGCCCTTCAAGAACGTGCTGCTTCATAAAGCAAAGGCCAGGATTCCTGCCCAGCACACAGGTGCCCAGTGCCATTTGAGAGGCAGTCAGGCATCCAGGACATCTGCACAGGAATAGCTGACATGACGCAGGACCTAAAGTACACTGACACTCCATCAGGGTAGCAAATGGATGCCAGGCAGGCTAATCTGCAGTAGCTAAAACAAAACCAAATGCCAATGATGAAGCCACCAAGTTCTGTCTGTACTGTTCAATTTCCCTGTTTTCTCTTCCTATTGAGGGCACTCAAAAGGATTGGCTGCATTGATCCTCTGTGTTGATCACACACTTCACATACTTTTTGTCTTGCTTATGTTAGCCTAACAGACCATAATCCCCTAGTACTATCGTTGATTCAAGTCACAGCATGGTGTCTTGAGTTTCATTTTTCTTGCTGGTTCTACTCATTTCACATCCTGCACCCAGTAACAATTTTTAGTTGTTACTTTCCATAATACCTTAATGGCTAATTTCATACATACCTTCCTGCATACAGTAACCTCTGGGGTTTCAGTCCTTTCCACTTGCTTAGTTTCCTAAAAACTGTAAAGAAAAAAATATTAGTTTTGTCCCAGGCTTCAGTAGGCAAGCTTACCTAAACGGCAAGGCCAGAGTCTGAGTACATAACCAGGCCAAACATCCTTATTATCTATCTATCTATCTATCTATCTATCTATCTATCTATCTATCTATCTATCTATCTATCTATCTATCTATCTATCTATCTCATCAGTTTCATGACTGCTACAAAGGCTGATGCCATCTTCCTATCATGTTGTGTATTTTCAGTAACATAAACCTTATGCAGAAGTTTTTAAAGATAGGAAATTTTTCAAATGCTTAAATGAAGAGTATCAAAAGCCTCTCGTTCAGTCCCAGTGAATGAGTTATCACACATTTCAAAATCTGTATGTTCAGTTTTCTGATAATTGTTCTTGTCTGTGCATCTTACAAAAACTGGGTTATTAATCTACTGTAGCATAAAGTTTCTTTCATTAGAAATTAACAAGTCTGTTCTGACCTTTTCCCAGGGCTGGGCTGAAATTCTATGAGGTGTTTCTTGTCAATCACTATATTCCTTGCACAGTTTCCACTGTTCTATGTATGCTTTCAACTAGGTATTCATGCCTGGCCTGTAGATACATTTCCTGGCTCATCTCAGGCATGTCTCTATCCCCAGGTGTGAAATACGTATCCATTGCATGATCTCAGCTCTTAAATCTCTTGGGATTACTGTTCAGCTCCATTTGAAACAAAATCCATGCAGTTCTTCATTCACTTCCTGGGGGGTGGGCACAACATTCTGTGGCACTTACTGCTTTCTCTCTGGCTGACCATGGATTGCACATTGCTTTCCTGCCTGTCACACACCATGCTGTTTTGTCAGACTGCCTTGAACGAATGTATTTGAAGAAGCAGAATCAGTATTAGATTTTCATCTCATTGTTTCCCCTTCCTGGATATACCAGAACTTCATCAGTATACACTGCATTTTGCATCTTTATACCAGAGCTGTTTCTACATCCCTTTCTTGGGCACCCCCACGCTGGTGCTTTAGGTGCGTATAATGCATACAATGGTACCTGTGTTCCACTTGCAATTTTCTTCTCTCAAAGCCTTTTCTTTCTAATATTTGAGTATTCTCACAAGATTCCATATAATTTTCAGCAGCTAAGAGAAGTCGAATGTCACAGATTCACAGTTCACTCTCAGTTTGCCTTCATTCACCCTCATGCTTTGTCTCCAGCACCCATCCAGAAAAGTCATCACAAGTAAATATCATGCTCATTCTTGCCTATTATTTTACATTTCTTTCCTACAATAAAGATGTCCTCAGCTACACTGCTGGCAGCTAGATGTACAGTATCCAGTTAATATCAAATATGTTGGATTTGGAGCTGACACTGATAAGCATTTGTACTCATCAATACCTGCTAGAAGGCCTGACAAAGGTTGTCAGGCAGCTGAATAGCTCTTCCTCTTCAGCATGCAACAGTTATCGATTCCCTGATTTCCTTAATTCTTTAACCACCTACTCCATCATGATAAGATATATCCACACAGAAAATAATCCACGTGAAAAAGGACACAGATGGGAGTGGACAGAATGGAGGTGTACGCCTGGTCCAAACCAAGTAATTACTCCTACTTTGCCAATTAAAATCACATCTCCATTTTTGCTGGTTTAACAGTAAGCATCTATTTTACATTCAGCTCTTTGTTTCAGAGCAGATGTGTTCATTCTTACTTTTTAAACTATGTCACCTTTCCTTCAATGTAGGCTTAGGTTAATAAACCGTACATCAAGTGCTGCTTAAAAGCTGGCTTCGCAGGATGATAACTGATGAGGGAATTGCTTTTAATTACTGTACAAGTGAGTAGATAAAAATCACAGTCCTAATAATCAACTCCAGAAACTGACAGCAGCGAAGTGTCACATTTCAAATGTGGATTATTTTTTCTTTCAGCATTCAGCTACAGAAGGCAAATGTTAGTGGTTGGATCATCTTCTGTAAGCAAGCCAAAGTTATGTGTAACATTTTTGGATGCTAATAGGACACAGTTCTGGCAGAACAGAAATAAGGCTAACATTAAAGATTAGAGCAAACTTGGAAAGGAACTTTCCAGACTTTCAGAAGAACAATAATCTCACCTACATCTGCTGCTAGAACTTCTAAGTCCAACAACAGAAAAAGCAAACAACTTGCTTACATAGCTATCGAGAGTCAGAAAGGGCATGAGGCTTCCCAGATTGCCTTCAAAACCAGCAGCATTTGGCCCATTACTATCCACACCAGGCTAATGTATTTTTAATAGTTCACCTCCTAAAGAGATACTGCACGCCATGGGATGCAAATTAGCCAGCCAGAATTGAGCGAGTTTGTGCTATGAGAAATTGCAGGGGAGAATGAAATAAATGAAAGTAGGATTACAAACTGGGTTTGGTGCTCTGGTGAGAGGAAAAAAATGTGCTCACAAAGCCCAGTAAAACTTTCTTTTTCTGGTTTATTAGGTGTTTGTAAAAAAGTCTCAGTTGAAAAGTACAACATGTTCTTTTGCTGAAGACTCATCTACAGCACGGAGGCTCTGATAAATCAGCTGCCTTCTTTTTCAGCCAACTACATAGTATATGGGAAGCTGAGGCTTGTATTATGGCTTTGTAAGAACATTAGATATTGCCTGGAACCTGCCATGTGAACTCCATTTTGAATGTATTTCAATGCAGGTTTTACAATAGGAACAATAAACACTTAGCAGCTCAGGAAACCAGGATCTAAAATACTGTAGATGTGGATTTGTTTATTTGTTGCTTTCCTGCTATAGATCAGCCTGTCAAGATACCTTCTTCAAGTAAATATTTAAGATCTACAACAAAACAATTCTGATACAAAAAAAAATAAAGGAGAGAGAAAAAGGAGGATGTAGTGTTTATTTAAAAAAAAAAAAACATGGATGTGGCTCTCTTTGTATCTATCAAGTTTATTCTTTGATGAAAAGGAAAAAAATTCTGATTGTAAAGGTGCTGCATCTAGCGAACAGCCCTTAGTTCCTTGAAACCACATGTTCTATAGATTCTAAGTTACCATATTCCTTTTCAACCTTTTTTTTTTTTTTCTAATGGGGCAATAATGTCAGCTCTCAAAAGTCCACATGAGAAACTGAAAATCCAGTATTTGAGAACTAGAGAAGTTCAGAATAGTAGTCATCTGGAAGTCTCCTCTTTTCACGTTGGTAGAGTATAATGTTACTTCACGCCATTTGGCTGCAAATGTAAATTACACCTTTTTTCAGTTGTTAGGACAGGATAGAAAACCACATAATTCTAATGAGTCATAAATGTTTCACCATTTTTTTCTTCATTTAATTCATATGGTGCCAACACCTGTGAAAACAATCAGCATCATAGCTGTGTGCTCTACTTAAATTTGCTTTAGGGTATGCTTGAGTAAAAGCTTTTATATCTCATTTCTCTACATTATTAACAACATGATGCCCTGAATCATTCTATAATTTAAGTATGCTCATTTCATTCTCAGCGATTTTACTGGGACTAGAAAAGATGCTCAAAGTCTATGACAGTCTTAAAACAGACATACACACATACCCCACTCCTGATTCTTACTGTAACAAAATATCTATAACAAGATCTTCACATTATTTTTTATGTGCTTTGGCAGTTTTGCACCTTGAATTACGAATCTAAACTGTTAGTACAAGAGCCATACTACAAAGCTTTCTCCCAAAAGGCTTTGCAGCCACTGCTCTAAGGTGAGTTTATTTCATGAGAGTGACATCTGCACTGATCCGAATTTTAAGCTATTGCCACAGGAAAGCACATTTGTTTAGCAATGGGAAAAGAACAGTGGTCTGAAGGCTGGTTCTGGAGTCACTAGATGGTGCCAGAGAGGAACACACAATAGTAACTCCTGTCCTGCTTCAGTTATAACTGGGCAATGGGGTGGTTAAGCTAATCAACAGCAGAAATGCACAAAGCCAAAGGGCAGGATTTTCAAGAATACTAGCGGTGAGATTTAAAAACACACTTCAGTGTCTGAAGAAACAATGTAGTGACTGGAGGATACAAAGAAAAGCCTAAATTCTGTGGACTTGGAGTGTAGGTCAGGCCTCTGACCACCTTGGGAACCCTTGGTAACTCCACCTGACATCTACACTGCCCTAAATGACTTCAAACTGAACAATCTGCAAAGGGCTTTTACCCACAATTTTATAACATACGTGAAGGCGATACTAAGACCTCCCTACATTTCAATGGGATTATGGCTCAAACTTCCTCTATAAAATTCCCCATCTAAACCCATGCAACACAATAAACATAGATGAATGAGCATATGGCATTAAGTTTGAAGATATAGAGACCATGGTATTTCCCAAAGAGATCCTTTCCCAAAATGCACATTCCAGTGTTAAGCAGCATATTACAAGTCACCATCCAGGTTCCAATTTATGATCAGAAATCAGGCCAGAGCTGATTAACACTTAGAGCTAAACGTTTGCCATTGTGATTCATTGCATTAACTCCCTTGTAATCAGAAGTGAGGATATACTGCTAGTAGTTTAAATTATCTACCTCAAATCCTGAGAGCAGTGCAGGTTTCACCAGGGTCTTAGGTAAAGACTCAGACTATCATAGGGCAGAAGCTTAAGTCAACTAAGCTAGTCAGTTTAAAGATTCTGACCTGCAGCTTTCTCTCTGCATTGAATCAGGGTCTATGAGGATGTGAAGGCTAAGCTGACCAGTTCTCTATGCACCAACAGAATTTCAAAACTTTCAGGTAGTTAAAACTAAATGGTCTGCTAGTAATTTCAAATACAGTTATTCCAGTAACTTGTATGTTTTTATATAGAGTGTCACATTAAAAAAACCAAAACCAAACAAACAAAACAAAAAAAAGAGGCAAACAAACAAATGGAAAAAAAAAAAAAAAGAAAAAAAAGCAGCACTTCCCTCATGGATAGATACCTTAATGGATAAGAATCTGTGCCCATGACTGCTCATTAATGCCCTTACTGGCAGTTCGCACAAAAGATACCGATAAGCACTAGTCAGAGGATGAGCCTTATTTTTTTTTTTGCTTCACTTCAGACTTCTTGAAAGGTCTTCCACAGAGACATGGGACTTTAGGGAAGTGGGAGGAAGCATAGAAACCAATCCTACTCACAGAACATCTATGTGCATATCTGTTAATTTACAACAGCATGACCCAGTGTCATTCAGTGCCAGATGGGAATACACAGGAATATGACTAGATGAGACCAAATCTCAACCAAACCTTTCTGTACATATTTCAATGCTGTCCATTTATGGGGACCAAAAAATCAACTGCTTCTTCCCATTTAATTTTTTTCTTTCTTCCTCTTTACCAGATTTCACTTTGAAATCATAAATGAAAATCCTTGTGATTTAGACAGAAGTTGTCTTCACCTTTATAGGAAAGACATTGCCCTTGCAGAATCCATTCAAAAGGCCATGCCACATAGCAGGGCTGTGCTTGCTTTAGGTTGTTTAATTCTCAGTAGTTTACTCAGCTGAAAGTCTGTTTGATTTGAATTGCTGCTAGGATGTTTAGAAAATATGAAAGAAATATATTTTAAATTTTCACTGAAATTATTCTCCATGTTCTTGAAGACATCCAGACTTCCTGACCAATATGGTACCCATGAGATGCAGCATTTTCCACGGTGCCATACATGCATTCTTAACTTCAAAATGAAACAAGAAGAAAATATTTATACTGGCTGTAACTTAATTAAATTAAGGGAATCAATTAAAATATAAAAGCTCTCAGTACAGGAGGTCCTGAAGCAAAGAACAGAAAAGAATGAGCTTTACCTTTGTTTCTCAATAAAACCAAGCTGCTATTGAAATACTCAACTGAAAATCAGATTTTTTACTTATGGGGATACACATTTGCCTGACTGTGAGCTGCAAATCTTCCATAGTTTCAGTTCTTCCACTGTGAAGGCAGCTTCTGTGCTAGGAACTTTAGGAGGACAGTCTTGAAATGTTATTAATGAGAACTGAGTGTATACCTTATATTTGATGTAGGTGCACTCTGCCTCCTAATGGAAGTCGCATGTGTTTTTCCCCCCAAGTATTCACCGGTAAGTAATGACCCATCATCAGGCAGTGACTGATGACAATTGATCATATGGCCATCTACAGCAGCAAGAAATTAGAGTAACCTCTCAAGAGAATAATCAGAGAACAATTTTCCACGGTCATTACTAGCAAAGAAGCTTGCTGAAGAAGAAAACAGTCTCAGTCTTCACTCTGGATTTTCTTTTCTCCTCTGGATTTCATTTTATACACAAGGTTTACATTTGTTTTTAGAAAATTTTATGAGGCAGACTGAAATGTTAAGGGGATTAAGGAATGGGAGCCAGTCTTTCACCTCCAAGTCTTCAGTTCAAATCCGGCTTAGGTTAGTAATGAACAAGAAGTATTTACCATTGCTGTTCACTGTCTGTGCAAAATGGATTGGTGGTTCTGGCTCAATTCCGAGCAATAAATGTGCATGCCACAACTGGCAACTCTGTTGCCATTCTCAATAGACAGCGCCAAGAATTAAATGAAGCTTGGGAAGCACAGTTACCTCTCCCCCACTACAGGCCAGGGTGGAGGCAACTGGCAGGAAAAGGCTTTGCTGCTGCCTGAGCAGGGCTGTGCCAGTCAAGCACAAAGACATGAGTATTGCAGACTGTCAAACTAGTTCCTTTACAAGGAACTGAATTTACTAATTTTCTTAAAAATGAAAAAAAAAAAAAACCAAAAAAACCCAAAAAAAACAGGTGCTGTCTAGCGTGGGGCAGATTAGTGACTCAGACTGGGCCACGTTGTTCACTCTGCTAAGCTATAGATTAACCCACCATTATAAAGAGAGAGAAACCTGATGTAAATGCAATGGATTGCCACTACATAAGGCTCCCTCATCAGGGACAGTGAGAACAGGGAAAAAAAAAAAAAATAAAGTCAGGACCCTTTTTTCCCCAGCAGTCACATGAGAGATCATTTCTCAGTCTGGGAGACTTTGACTGGTTGACACCAGAAGCCACTAGACCAGGAAGTCTGCTTTCCCTTAAATGATAAACTTAGAGTAATTCCACTGAAGTAAATGAAGTCAACCACCCACGCAGAGCAGCCTAAAAGGAAGCAGAGCACACCCCATTCTTTATCTGGCCAATACTGGAAAGAAAAAGTGACTAACACAAGCTAAAAAATGCCACCTTGCTGCTGTGCTGAGGGGCATCAGCACCAACAACAGGAAGGGCACCCAACATTCTCACACATGAGCACAGCAAGAAAAGAATGCAATCCAGGCCTTTAGCTCTGGAATGAATTTACCATCGAACAGTGCTGAGCGAAAAATGCATTTATTTTATTCTAAAAATAGCAAGATGGGTCAAGAGAATAATGATCTCAGTCCACACAGCTAGATGAATTTATGGTGATGCTGTCTTTTGTATTTCATAGAATATCCACTATGGACCCTAAATTTTCTGTGGGTTTGAACACTTTATTTATCCATATTTTATTACCACTGCAAACATAATTATCACAGCATCTTCATGCTGAAAGTGATTGATAGATTTTGCTACTTTTTGTCAAGCTGTTCATGTTCACCGTATTCAGCTGTCACACCAACACAGAGACTGATGACTGTGCTAGCCTATTAATAAAAGTCTATTACAGTGCATTGATGCTACTTCTCTCAAACAATGTTAATGCAAGCCCTGCAGCAAGAGGCATATTTTTAACTTACAGCAATAAAGTGAGGCCTGTTTCATTACAATTACTAACCTTTTTACATTTTACTCAGATTGTCCATTCTTAGACATAAAGAACAATCACAAAGTCCTCTCACTTCTTATTTTCCATTATTCTAAAAAGATGTTGTTCATCCAGCCCAACATTATAAAGCAATTGGTGATTTTCAGTAGCTGTACTTGGGACTGGTGAAACTAAGACAATATAAAGTGCAGACAATTTTAAGGAATGCTGAGTAGCTACCTTTCAAAAATAAAAGAAAGACTCACAAGTTGACAACTCAGAAAACGAAGGACTCAAGAACAATCTTTGATTGTGAAGATCTTGTGTTAGAGCTCAGCCGGCAGCAGGCAATGAATGAAATGTACTTCCCCAAACAATATTACATAGAAAAGCAAAACAATAAAAAACCACCAACCTTGAACATGCTCTACATGCTAAATACAACATACTGTCAAATTTACTTTTTTCCTTGTTATGAAGCAGGACGTGGTATTTTTCTATAAATACTCCTCTGGAACGAACTTGTTGCCTTCTGTCACTGACTTTTGGCTCAGTTCTACGATATTCAAACTGAAATGTGTTGATCCTGATAAATAAGCCAATTTGTTAACAGTTAGGATACTTTCAATACTTCTAGATATGGGGGGGGAAACAGCCTGCAAGTGAGGACAACAACAAATGGATAAAACATACTGATCTCTAATATCACTCAACATTTTTTATTTAAGTAGAACTTAAATAAGCCACTAGTTCTAGAGCTTCCATAGTGACTTAATGGTATTTTAAGTAGACACACGTGGAAAACAATAAATCTTCTCACTCTATCCAACTAAATGCTTGCAAACTATTTAACTTTTACCATTAGAGCAATACCTTTCATTTTTCTTTAGTGAAGATAATTATCTTGCAGCAGTTGCGCACATGCTTAATTGTTTCACTGTGAGCCGTAAACCTTATAAAAACCTACAGGATCTTTATATGAAAAAACATCAGTTCTTCTGCTCACAAAACACATGAAATTTTACAAAAAAATCTAGGTTCAGCAATCACAATCAGAGTTACCATGCCTAGATCCTCAGCCTACACAAACTGCTGGTGATCCACTGATTTTAACTGAGCCTACAACCCATTGAAGATACAGCTTGAAGACCCCAAATAGTCCTGTTAGTCCAAACGGTTCTCAAAGGCTCAAGACTTGGAGCTCAGTCAGAGAGGTTGTGCTGGATTTAGTGATAATGGCTTAAGAGGTTACCTCTTCCAGCTGTCTGCAGTAGTCCCCCACCAGAAGCTGAAACAGGGCCATCAGGAAGTGACATGGTCCAGCCCTCATCCATACAGCTCTGAGCCAGCACATTAATTTTAACTGCCAATGGTCTGAAAACTGTAACAGTTGATAAACTGGCACTTGCTTACATCTGCTGCCTCCACAAGTAAGGTGGGGGACTGGGGCAAAGTGGCAGGGTAGACATTAAGGGCAGTAACCTCTTCCTCCACCCCAACAAAATTAATAGCACTTGTTTGCCAGAGCCCTAATCTGCTCAGAGTGGAACAGTATGTTGAAAGAAGCAACTCCATTTAACTTCGTTTGAGGGGGAATGGAGAGAGAGGATTTTCTACATTTCATGAGGTAGTGAATGGCAAAGAACTAGTGCATATACAGTACCCCTTGTAATTTTAATTCACATTGCCCCCTCTCAGTGAATAAATCTTGTTAAACCTTATCCTCTCGGAGACCATCTGGATGAAAACTATTCAGGAAACGTCACCATTGGTAGAAGAACTTAAATCTCACCATAAATCTCGGCATGTCAAAGGCAAGCATGCATGTCTTAAAGAAACTGCAGCTGTAACTCGCTCAGAGTTGCAGACATGTGTGTGCAAATGGTGCCTCCCAAGAAACACAGTTACATTTCAGTAACTCTTAAAAACAAATGAAAGAAAACTCAGGGACTTTCTCATTTTCAGAGAGCATTGACCTATTTTTAATATAAAAGAAACAAAATAGTTTAAATAAAAGCTACATAAAATTTACTACCCTATTAGAACTGTACTGCTTCAACTGATCTCTACCCTTGTCCTTATCATTCTATGATTACTCTTCCTTCTCTTCCAAAGTACATGTGCAAATATGGCAACCTATGCTGAAAATCGGAAATCATGATTACTTTTCTCTGTAACCTGATTGCCTGTATAGTTAGACACCTGCCTTCCTGGCAAATTTCTTTATGGTAACAGGGTATGAGCAGGTTGGCCTTTTACATGCCAGATACAGTCAAAACAGCTTTGATCTAAGCTCCGTGAGAGCACTACAGTCACATTCTCCTCTCTGTCCATCCCAAAACTAGTATAACTGTTTTCATAGAAAAGGCTTTCACATTTAGTTCACTGATTTCAAAACATGGCAAAACATAATGCAAAATTTACATGGTGATCCATCCAGTAAGTGAAAAAAAATAGACAAGTAACTCACAAAATTAATCTAGGCTCAATACTTTGACAAAAACGTTTTTGGGGGTGAATGCAAGCTTGGTGAAACAAATTTGCTTCATTTTCTCTCATTTTCATAGAGGGGAAAAAACCCAAAATATGTGAAAAGGAAATTATTCACTTTTGGAAATTTCGAAAAATTATTTCTGAAAAAAATCAAAAGGAGCTTGTTCAGAAATATTTTTCAAATAAGGAAAAAACTTACTAAACATAGGTAAATTCCAAGCAGAGCATTTAATTTCCATATAAGCGAAATATTTTACTTGACTGAAACTGGAATTTTTTCCGTTTTCTGAATTCTGAAAAATTTTCACCAGAACTGCCAGACAACAATCAACTACTTTTATACAATAAAAGTAGCTTAGGAGCCTGCAAATAGATTCACTAGATGTGATACATGACAAGAAATTTCATTGGCTGAACCAACAGGATATTTCTGATACATACGAATGTACCACAGTTGATGAGCGAAGCTTTCTCCAAAAGCTGTGAAGGTTTCCTGATGAGTAAAGTAAGCTAATAGTTGGAGTCAGTAATCTTAAAGATCTTTTCCAAACTAAATAATTCAATGATTCTAAGATCTAGACTTGACTCTTTAATTCCATACAGCTGATCCAGGTTTATATTTGCAAGATAGTCCAGTTCTATGCAGCTGCATATCACCACTGTAAAGAATCTCAGTAACCATTACAACAGCAGACATGCCACTGGTTTGCTAATGCATGTTTCTGCTTGACTACCTACAAAAAAAAAACCCAAACAAAAAGGAGGAACTCAATCACTCTTAGAGGGCAACAGGTGCTAGCACGACTGCCCTACTGGCTCCCAGCAAAGCAGTCCATCCTTTCCCCACAAGTGCAGGGATACTTACTACTAAGATTCAAGTTGAATATGAGTCAGCAGTGCCCTGGCAGCCAGGAGCACCTACCCTGTCCTGGGGGGCATCAGGCACAGCATCACCAGCCAGGCGAGGGAAGGGATTGTCCTGCTCTACTCTGAGCTGGTGTGGCCTCACCTCAAGTCCTGAGTGTAGTTTTTGGGCACCATGATATAGGTGCCCAATTAAGCTCTTAGAGTGTCCAGAGGACGGTAACAGAGATGGTAAGGGCATTGAGGGGAAGCCATGTGAGGAGCAGCTGAGGGAACTTGGTCTGTTCAGCTGGAGAAGAGGAGACCGAGGGGAGACCTCATTGCAGTTACAACTTCATTGTGAGGGGAAGAGGAGGGGCAGGCACTGATCACTTCACTCCCGTGGCCAGTGATAGGACTCAAGGAAACAGCATAAAGCTGAGTCAGGGGTGGTTTAGGTTGGACATCAGGAACAGGTTTTTCACCCAGAAGGTGGTTGGACACTGGAACAGGCTCCCCAAGGAAGTGGTCACAGCACTAAGTCTGTCTGAGTTCAAGAAGCATTTGCATTATACTCCTAGGCACGTGACTCATGCAGAGATAATGTTTGGACTTGATGATTCTTATGGGTCCCTTCCACCTCAGCATATTCTGTGATTCTGTGAAAAGCAATACTGTCTGGGCCTCAGTAAATAGGCTTCAGCATACGTTTGTCTAAGAACTATAGAATGAACCAGTTGTATTCCTCACAAAGAAAACATTTGCTAGCTCAGAATTCAAGATGCTTGACATGCAAGGTGTATTATTTCTTTTTTTTTAAAGCAATATCCCATGCTGAGCTCTAATTCCACCCAGAGGACTTTCCAGACCAAACTGGAGAGCTAAATTAGAAAGGGGTACTGTTTTTCTCTGCTTGCATAGTCAATGGATGAAGACACATGGGCTGAATTATCCTCTGGAGGTGCATATCACTTTCCAGTATCAACAGGGGAGCCTTGGGTGATTAGGTACTAACTTAGGTGCCACAGTAATATGCTTGAAGTCAGGTGGCTGAAATCCAGGAACAATTGTATTTCTTCGCCTGTCCTAAATCGGTGCATGCTGTTGCTACACATTGCAAAACAAATAGAAAATACTAGTAGTTTTCATGGAAGCGATAACAGCTAGTATAAAAGTTAGTGCTTTGAATCTAAACCTAGGTTACTATTACAGGAATCCAGCCTGTTTCATATGTCCTTTAACTCCACTCCAACTATGCAGTGCTGCGTAACTGAACATACTGTGTAAGATTATTTCCACTTTTCATGGAAGCTTCACCCAGAGTCAGCCACTACTGGAGGCAGGACAGCAAATTTGTGAGGCCAGCTTGCTGCTCTGGTACAGTAAATCAGTTGTTTCTATGGCAAGTAGTATATAGATTTTATTTTTTTTTTCTGTGCATAATATAAGCAAAGGATGACTAAAGCTGAGTTTCACAGGTGAAGTTCAGATGAGTTCAGATCTATTCAATCCCTCTCGAAGTTTCCATATGCTTGACTCAAGTCCAAACATTTAATCATCATCTCCAAACAAAAACTTCCAATGAAGAAGCAGAGCAGGGAATTGTGAACTCTGCTTTCCAGCACTATGGGCTTGAGCACTTTTTTTTAATAATCTGTCATTTGTACTTTTTCATACTAAAGGTGACAGTCTAATTCACATATGACCAACACCCATAAATCATGTTGGGGGGAGGAAATATTCATAAATCCATATCAAACAGCACCCAAATTATGACAAATGACATGGCAGTCATAAAATTGCACAAGCACAACTCACCAAGTCATTAATTTCATGGCCGTGGAAAATAAACAGACACATTTTTTTCGCAGCCCTAATAAATTTTAAAAAACTCAAAGAATGGTCCATCTGCTTCGAATAATTTTTAATTTCCTATTCTGTCTCGTTCCCATTAGCTATTCCACTGAGATATTTGCTAAATTCTTTCATTTGCCTCCTCCCATCTGTATTCAATTACTCTATTCCCAAATAGAGTTAGTTTTTCTTTCTCCTAAGTGCAGTACAAAATATCCCCACCTGTACCTTAAAGCAAATGTTATGTGTGTTTTATTATCTGTTAGACTCTATGAGTCATTCTAACTCGATTGCCTGTGCTGAAAGACTTGGAGGGCAATCTGATTTTGATGTTTTCTGGCTTTGGTGAAAAACACCTGCCTGATTCTCGTAGCTAATCTATTAACTTGGTAAATGCCTCAACAGATGTTCTAGAATCAGCTAGGGATCAGGGTCTGTCCTCATGACAGCGTCCGCTTGTAAGCTTGAAATATTTAAATGTTCAGAGATCAGAGGCCAATGATGTGTTTTGCGTACAAGTTTTCACTAAATCATATTTTTTCAGTCAGTCCCTGGAGTGCATTCCACATACAATAAGTGGCTGGAGCATTCTGACTGAGCAAGCCAACAATACAGGCCTCCTCAAACTTTGAAGGGACATGAATTTCAAGGCAGCATTGGCTTCTTTTATTGAAAAATGGAACAAATTTTAGGCTGTGCTGAAACTGTTCCCTTTTAAGTTACATGTCTTTTTTTCCAGTTCTTTTCCTTTCTTCCTAATGAAACCTATTAAGAACGTATAAGTCTTGGCTTTGAGATCTGCCTTTCCAAGGTTAACTTAATGTCTCCAAGGAACCTGTTCTAAGCCGTCATCTTCGCTTTGGGTCAGCACTGCTCTGCATGATTCACTTACTGTGTGCCTGATTCTCCACTGTGTTACATTGGTTTTAATCCAGGGCTGCTCCACTGACTCTAAGCCATTCCACTCTATAACAGCCCCCAAGGCTGCACAGACTGGCTGGAATCACTAGAGCAGAGCAATCCCTTGAGAAGGCTTTACTCTTCCTATAGGAAGGGTGGGATAGATGCATGACATCACTGTCAAGCTCATGTGAACTCCCATTCTGTAGGTTAAAGAACTTTTTTATGCAGCTAGAACCACCAGAGTAACACATGTGAGAAAAGAAAGGCTCACAACACAGAAAACCCCACAGCCACTGCTGGCCCCACTCTGCTATAAGAAACAGCCTCTTTACAATCAAAGCTAGAATTGAAAGGCTAAAAAAGTTCATTGCTTTTATGAGCTTTTATATCACCTTGGTTTTTGTAAGAAGTGCTCAAACTTGCGATGAAATGTCCCAAACATTTCAAATTGAAATGGCTGCAAGCTTCACTGCAAAAATTTTCTCAGTGAGATCAAATAAAAGGTAGAACAAGTAGAAAACAGGAGACCTTCCTCTGACTTTCATTCATCATTTGATGCTGTCACTTCACTTACCCTTTTTTTACCTCTACTTCATCTACTAAATGAGTTTCATTAATGCAAACTTGCTTTTTTGTTTTGAAGCTTAATTAATTAATGTTTGTAAAGACTTTTGAGATCAATACACTATTATTACCAGTGTATTCAAAATCTCATCTCTGCTCCTATTTGCTCTTGGAGGCTTGACAAGAAACTTTCACTGTTCCACGTCTTCAACGATCCTCAGAAGCAGCAATGCTGTTAGAGCTCTCATATGAGTGATCAGCAGATGGAGTTGGAGGAGTGAGAAGGGAAATGACTGATTCATACTCTTACTGCTGTTACACATGCTGCTTTCTAGAAAGCAGAAAATATGAAGGGGGGGGTTGATAACAAATACTTAATCATTTAAAGGAAGACACTGGAAGTACAGAGAACTGCTTATGTGTTGTCTGAAATTATTGCATTTTTCAAAAGCAGTCTTTTGGGAAAGCCATCAAGTTGGCCTTAAAGTCTGACAAGAGGTGGAGAAAGGTTCTAAAGGTGAGATGAAGGAGAAGAAAGAAGAAAAGGTCACTAGAAACAGTGTTTCCATCCAAGGATCTATGTCAATAAGGTTCATTAAGCAGAAAAAAGATATTTTCTGTCTGTAAACAAAGGTGGAAGAATTTGTCATTTGTAACTTATCTTCTCAGAATAGTTTCTTCCTTCAGTTTTCAGACTGTGTTTCTGCTAAAATCAAATCTACTCTTCTGCTATCACTAAGAGATTTTTTTTTTTAAATGGAACTGGTTACTGGAAAGATACAATAACAAAGTTTGAATTTTAAAATGTAATCCCTGCAAAATTTTCTTTATAAATGAGGCAGATACCATAAAATGTGCTGAGTTGGAAGGGACCCATCAGGATCATCAAGCCTAACTCCTGGCCCTTGCACAGGACACCCCAAGAGTCACCCATATGCCTGGCAGCGTTGTCCAAGCATTTCTTGAACTCAGACAGACTTAGTGCTGTGACCACTTCCTTGGGGAGCCTGTTCCAATGCCTAACCACCTTCTGGGTAAAAAATCTGTTCCTGATGTCCAACCTAAACCACCCCGACTCAGCTTTATGCTGTTTCCTTGAGTCCTATCACTGGTCATGGGAGTGAAGTGATCAGTGCCTGCCCCTCCTCTTCCCCTCACAATGAAGTTGTAACTGCACTGAGGTCTCCCCTCGGTCTCCTCTTCTCCAGCTGAACAGACCAAGTTCCCTCAGCTGCTCCTCACATGGCTTCCCCTCAAGGCTCTTCATCATCCTCATGGCCCTCCTTTGGACACTCTCTAAGAGCTTATTAATGTCTTTCCTATATTGTGGTGCCAAATAACTGCACTCAGGACTGGAGGTGAGGCCACACCAGCTCAGAGTAGAGCAGGACAATCATCTCCTTTGACCAGCTGGCAATGCTGTGCTGAATGCAGCCCACATATGTATACATGCTCTTCACTTCTTACCTATTTTGACATTATGATCCATGCTTGTGGAAAATATAAGCTTTTTCTTATAGCCTGCACAAACTGCAAGTGATCTCCAGATTCAAGCAAGGTTGCGTGTTTGATTAAAATTTTGATTTGGGATTGTCTCTAATCTAGAAAAATTTTAGAACTTTTGTCCGTGTCCTACACATCTTTTCTTCAGCAAACATTTGAAAAGAAAGCTACCTTCCAGACTAACACAAGAAAAAGAATATATTTTTCATTTCATACACATGCAGCTCCATTGACACGAGTTTTGTTGTGATTGTAGATTCTTTGGTAACAGAACATAAGTTATAAACCAAGAATAATTCTAAATGATGTTGTTATAGCTGTCCACAGCAGAAGGTGCTAAGATGAAAGAGTTAACATTTGGGGCAATGGGAGCAGATTTGCAGAAAGCAGAGAAAGATTTTTTGATTAGCATAATGAATAATACCTCTGCTGTGTTGTTTTTTTTTTTTTAATCTGAAATTCAGGATTTTCAATAAGAAAGGAGGTGCAACATCCAGAGCAGAAAAATGATATGCACTTTCTTGCATCAATAANACATGAATTTCATGCCAAAAACAGCCTTAAGTAAGTAAAAGTGAAAAATTCAGAAATACTTCTGCCAGTGAAACTGGCTGTTACTTCAATGAAAATGAGGTATCTGACTGATAGCTTAGCTTCTATTGTGTTTCAGTGAAAACACATCCTTGAATTTAGAGCCGTGTAATGACATTATTACATTAAACTCATTATTTGAAAATAGACAAACAGTGCCAAAAATATCCTGCTACCAGACACATGTTTGGCTTCATCTCTTCAGTGATGACTGAACACATCATTTAGTCCCCCCTCCCTATAGCTACCTAGCCATTGGTTTTCACAGACTGTTAAACGTGCTTGTGGGGCACAGTGAACAAAAAGAAGGGAAGAAGCAAAAGCTCTGAAGTATATGCCCAAGGGCTTGGAAAGATCACAAGTTTGAAAAGGGATTACCAAGTCTTTGGCTAGTGAGTCACACTGAACTCAGAACAGGAGCAAGTGAAAATTTTTACCCTTTGATGCAGTGTCCTCTGACAGTACTTCTCAATCTTCCCCACACAAGGGAAGCCCTCCTCAGCTCTCTGCTCCTTCACGCACACCTCCACAGAAGACAGGCTTTTCTCCGACTGAGCCCAGGAGCAGCAATTGGAGTTCTGTCTTTGAAACACCTTGGAAGCTGTCAGCATCAGCTCTCTGACCTACAAGACCTGAATAGAAATCAGACAAAGGTTAGAGGAGGAAGTTTTTTAACTGGAGTCACAGTTATGAATTTGACTAATTTTAAGATGGATCTGGAGAAATTGATCTGTGAGAGCAACCAGCAATCCAGAGTAATTTTCTGCTTTCTAGTTTTGTTATCAGAGGAACTCCTGATTTACACCAGAATGAGAAGTCACACTTGGGCAGAGAACAGACAGTTCAACAGGATACTCAAGCTGCAGAAAGACAGGAGGGAGAGAGGAAGGCTAAAGGACAGCCTTGCAGAAGAAAGCCCACAAACACTGTGGCTGGCAATTTGTTGGGCATCCAGGCTTTGACCATCAAAGCAATTGAGGCAGCTCCCCACAGACACCTGCTTGTTTCAGCAGGAGGCTGAACAGGCATTGGGCTGATCAGCATTTTGAGGGGTCTGGACTTCATCACTTTATGCCTAAATCCCAATTTCCCATCTTGTAGCAAGATGGGAGGAATCTGGTCACTGATGATAAGCCAAAAAGAAAAGCACAGTAACACTCAGTAGAGCATATACACAAGTCCTCAAGGCAGAATTCCTGTTGTGATGAGCATCATAATACCAAAATTAATTTAGCCATCTTTCAATTATATATTTTTTGTTTTTCTTTCCCCTCAAGTCACCACTCTCACTAGGCATGAGTACTCACTGAAAAGTGAGGACAAGTAGTAAATAAAATGCAATGAAAGCTATTTTACATCTCTTTTCATCCCCTCAATGCAACTCCCTCAACCTTAAAATTCAGGGGAATAAAGACCAGGTTTTCTATGCAGACAATGAAAAGTATATGCATTAAATGTCAATTCTATAGGAAAGATGAGACTGAAAGAAAGAAATCCATAAAAGGAAATACAACACATTCTTCCACCCTCTACCCCAACAAATCCAATTAAACTTGCCAAGATACACACACAGGCCGTCAATCATTCCAGGTCCTATCCGCCCTATCAATATTTCAGCAGCATTTCAGTCTCTTGCTTTCCAGGACTATGCACACTCCACACAGCATGAACTTATTGTTCTCCATGCTCCTTCCTTGCCCCTCTTAATCAGTCATAACAAGCCACATTCATTTCTTTCCTGCACCTTAAGCTACACCAAATCAGCTGGTTAGCTGGCACAGCAGAGCTTCTTTGTGCTCCATTGATGATTTGGGGCTTCATTGGTTGTTGGGGTTTTTTTTGCGATTTACTTGTCTGTGGGTTTATTTGTTTTTTGCTTTGTTTTGTTTTTTTAAAGGGTGAAATGCAGGGTGCAAAACATGGCTGTTTATATACAAAATGACACCCATGTCCTGAACTGCTCCAGTACTGAGTGGATTCCAAGATTGAAGGTGTGTTCCTGCTCCCTAGGACATTTTTATTTTTTCTTTTTTTCAGAAAGGCCTGAAGAGCTGACATTGCAGCCTCATGTCCATACAACACAGCTGGTGGCACAAAAATACACTGGTAAGCACTGTATTTGCTGGCTCAGTCACCAGACAATAGTGACCATTCATGCAACTTGATATATCTGACTCTGAATAGATCTGACTAGATCCTAGTGATCAGCCTTTACTGTTCCTTGAATCTAAACAGAAACTGGAAAAAGTTNTTCAGGATTTTCAATAAGAAAGGAGGTGCAACATCCAGAGCAGAAAAATGATATGCACTTTCTTGCATCAATAATTTAACTCAGAAATAGAATTTAACATAGACACTAATAAAAACAAATCAGATCCAACAAACAAGCAGACTCTGAATGTCTCCTATACTCTGTCTCTTCCCC